>JAVQJF010115740.1:0-13959 GCA_036023855.1 Gadopsis marmoratus
CACACACACACACACACACACACACACACACACACACACACACACACACACACACACACACACACACACACACACCTCGCTGTCTTTTCGTTTGGAGTTTGTTCGAGACACAGACACGAGGAAAACGCACTTCCTTGCTGTGCAGCTAAAGGAAACAACTGTGTGAATGTCTCACTTCATGAGATGAGAAGACGTTTCGTGTCTGTGTGTCAAGGCCAAGGTTAGCTTAGCTTAGCTTAGCTTAGCTTAGCATAATGACTGGAAGCAGGGAGAAACAGCCTGGACTCTGGAGGAGTTGAAAAAGCTAATACACCTTTGTCAATCATCCTCCTTTTCTTTTCCCTAAATGAAGCTTTAGGATGCACAGTAGGCATTTTCATCAGGATGGGGGGGAAATATTCAGGCACCTTTCAACACCATAAACACAGCATTTTCATTGTCGGGTACTTTACTGTGACTCGTAGGCAACAGACTTGACAATGACACGTTTTGATTGACACACACATACAGAAAAATCAGTGTTGAATTCAGACTCGTGCTGCGTTGCTTGTTTTTCTAACATACGTTTTTCTGGGTCAGGTAATAATGAGTCTATGTAAATGCTGAGAACAAGTCTAATATTATAGTTATTTTAATTTTGGTGACAATCTGGGACATTTTGGTGTTTTACAGATATTTGTTGGGACTCTGGGAAACCCAGCTTGAAACGCCATGCATGTAGTGCATTAACAGATTCTTATCCTTTATTTAGCCAGTATTTGAGATACAAGATCTCATGTTCTGAGTCCAGGTCAGAGAGCTGCACAAGCAGTTTCACACATACAGAACATTAAAAAAGAAGAAGAAGAAAGGGATACCCAAGATAACGGATTCCACCTCAAATCAAGGATCATGCAAAACAGCAGCATGTTTCCTTCAGGCCCCCCCGACCTCCATCCTCAGTTTGACGCAGGTAGCAGGTCCTGCTCCCTGCCTCCCTTTTCGGTCGAGTTTATCCATCTTTCCAGTGGCTTCAGAGAAGAAGGGTGTATCGTTTCCGCAGGATGTCCAGTGCTGGAGAGCAGAGTCTGGCCTGTCAGCAATCTGTCACTGAGCTGTTTGCATAGCTGGCCTCATTGAGAGGAGAGCCGGGCTGACGGAGGGGAACGTGGCCGAACCGCGCCGGCTGCAGATCATTCCCATCCGTCCGTTTGCTGCAAGTCTGGCTCTCTGAGGCAGAGGAGGGGTCTTCGGTTCGACTCTGAGGCGCTGAGGAGGCTCGGAGGACAATGAGGATGTAGATCAGCGTTCATCAGGAGAACATAAAACCCTGACTGTCACGGTGCTTCCTCTGGAGGCCCCTGAACAACAGAGGAGATCTGGACGAACTGGTGGAATGTGTTTGTTGGGGAACAGCAGGAGTTTTTCTGAATTTTCCATGCCACACAGCAGTTTAAAATGAAATATGTATACAATGCAATGCAGTCTCATACACTGAAGCCGAGTCTCCTGAGGGGTCTGAAAAGTGGTGGCCATCCACAAAATCAGGACTAGTTGCTTTTTTGTTGATTAAAAGCTCCGATTTCTCTTTTAGAGTAGCACGCTATGTGACATGACTTGTTCTCTGACTGTGTGTGTATCGCACTGATTTGATTGGCTGAGTAGCATCACGTCTGAACCAGAAAAGCTGCGGCGATTTAAATAGAAACGCTTCGTCAAAATGTAGTAATTCTTAATCATTTATTGGTTATAGTTATGTGTCACGATTTATTGGGTGACACCAAGCAGTTCCCTGTAAACGCAGACATGCAGCAGCCCTTGTGTGTTTTTAAGGAATCCAACCTTTTTCTTTATGCAGCAATAATAAAGGAGAAGAAGTGAACACAGGCTGGTGCAAACAATGCAACTTCCCAAACATTTTCAGATGTTTTAAGATGATTTATGAGGTGAGTAATGTATTCACCATGTCTGTTGGGCCCTAGAAGATGCTCACGTTGCATTGTGGCGAGAATGCAAACTACTCTGCATTAGGTTACATTGGACATGTAAAGATGCGCCGGTAGTCCGAGGTTAGTTCACGGAGATGTAAAATGCTTATATTTTGCGTAAATATCAGCACGACAGCTTTTTCCTTTTGCCTGTGTTTGACGCTGAAAACTAACCAGGAAATGTGAGAAAGCAGACGGTTCATTCTGCTGCTCTTCAGTTTTCTGCTGTTTGAGGAAGTCTTCTTGTGCGATCCGAACGAGCCACATGAAAGCTGCAGCTTGTGTCGACCCCGAAGATGACGCAGCCCACCAACACAGGGCCGCAGGCCGCGAGGCCGGCCGGGCTGGGATTCATCTAGCACAGACCCAATAAAAACACAAAGGACTTCAGAGACGTTTCTGCCACGCTCCTTTGGTTCTGGGGGTCTTTTTTCTTTCTTGTCTAATTGCACACAGAGGTCTGGTGGAGCGTCAGAACATACTGGCGTGAAGCTCCGGTGGATTCACAGAGGAACTAAGATCTTATGATACAAAGTCTGGCATGTGTCGACAAAGTAATCTCACCAGGAAGTCTATTTAGTAGCTGTTCTGGACCTTCTGATCGGATCTTCCACAGGTGATGAGGTTTGAGATTGTAGATGTTCAACCTTTAAGCCAACGTGAGCGAGAGACGTTTTAACATGGACGGCTGCTTTCTTGCTCACAGCAGGTGTTTTCAATCAGCTATCAGAGCCAAGACACCTGCTGTGACGTCACTGATTGGGGTGTGGCCAGAGGTGCAACATACCTGAGTGTTGTTACCTGAGATCACGCAGCTTAAATCGTTCCTGCAGGCTGAGCCGTGTTCACGCCGACGCTTCTCTTCCCTCTTCCTCCAGACGGCCACCGACAGCTCGTCCAACTCGTCCCAGAAGAGAGAGCCGACGATGCACACGCTGGCCCCGCCCAACTTCTGCGAGGCCCGTCGGCACCACTGCATCCTGGGACATTTCTACGAGCAGCACCGGCCCTCTGATCACTACTTCCTCGACCAGGTGAGTAGAGTCAGGGTTGGATTGATTGGACTCGAAATGATCCCATTCAAATGTAATTAATCTTGACTCCTGCGGACTGATTCTCAGTGACACACAGATTGTAGAATTAAACTCAGTGAAACGCAGATAGTAACGAGGTATCAAATAACTGTTAGACGTGTATAAAACAAATGGCCGTCTAACACCAAATGAATCCAAATATGTGAAATTGCATTGACATGTATAGGATCAATGGTTCTCTACCCCCCCTAAAAAGGGGGCGTGGCCACTACGCTTTACAAAGCCAGTCTGATTTATGTGGATTTGTTGAGATTTATTTATGCAGACAATGAAACGCCTGGACACAGTTTTATATTTTTGCTAGTTCTGAGTCAATACATCGTGTGATTCAAGGGGAAGCTGCCCTTTCGTTCTGCTGCAGTCAAAGGTCAAAGATATCTTTATTGTCCCCGAGGGGCAAATTGGGCTACAGCCAAAAAATGCAGCACAAAACAACATCAACAGAAGAGACGCGACAGCAGGTAGACAGAAGTACGGTTAGCAGCAGTCACATATATCTTTAGCAGGTTCAAGACAGCAGGAACAAAGGAAGTCTTGTGCTTGTTTGTCGAGCACGTCGGCAAATAGTGTCTACGACCTGGTGGGAGTAACCGGAACTCCTCATGCAACGGACGGCAAGGCTCGGCAAGTGTAAAGTCTCCATCACGCATTAACTTTGTGTGAGCAGAACGCATTTAACATTAAAAAAACACAAAGAATAACTCCAGAGTTGTATTTAGGTGTTATAAATCCACCTTTTCCTCAGTGAGCTCCGTTCTAAAGGGTTAAATCCGTAACCCAATAGCCCTTGCCTTGCAGCTGCGTCCCCCTTTTCCTGCTGACCTCGTGTTCCCGCTGGAGGACTAACTTTTAAAACCATCTCCTCTGCGTCTCTGCAGGCGGTGCACATGTTCCCTCATCATGTCAGCTTCCAGGTGGAGGAGGAGGAGATCGTACGCATCAACCCCCGTGAGCGAACCTGGCTCACCGGCTACGAGGACTACCGCCACGCCAACTCCACGCGTGACAAACTCACCGAGCCCGATAACCTCGAAGCCTACGTACACTTCGCCAAGAGCGAGCCGCCCAAACATGACTACACCTACCCGTACCCGCTGAGCTGCGACGTGCAGCGAGGCTGCGAAGGCAAGCCCGGCTGCCTGGAGCTGGGCAGCAGCCACAGGGCGGTGGTGACGGTGCAGCCGCGAACTCTGCCTCCCAAATGCAAGAGGCGGAAGGAGGACGGTGAGCGTTCCCGCTGCGTTTATTGCCAGGACATGTTCAACCACGAGGACAACTGGCGGGGCCGCTGCCAGGAAGCACCGGACCCCATTCAGACCTGTATCAGGCGGGTCAGCTTCATGTGGTGCGCAGACAGCCTGCTGTATCACTGTATGTCGGACCCGGAGGGGGACTACTCGGACCCCTGCTCCTGTGACACCAGTGACGAGCGCTTCTGCCTGCGCTGGGCGGCGCTGGTGGGTCTGTCACTGCTGGCGCCCTGCATGTGCTGCTACGCCCCCCTCAGGGCGTGCTACCGCTGCGGCGTAGCCTGCCACTGCTGCGGCGGCAAACACAAAGCTGTTGGCTGAGGCGTCGCAGGCCCCGCCCTCCTCACAGAGACAGCCGGGACTCATGGGAGGAGGCGGGCAAACGGAGGCCGCTGTGATTTTTATGTTGGTTTTTTTGTTGTTGTTTGTCTCGTCTCCAATTTCCAGGAGGAGAAGAAGAAGAAGTTTGTCTCAGATTAAAAACAAGTTCCCTGTCGTTTTTTGGCTTTTGTGACATTTGGGACCAAAAAGGCTTCCACTTCTCACAAAGACTGAACAAAGAATATTCATGTATGTATATGTATAAACATACATACATATATGAATACAGGTCCTTTTATATTTTTACACTCGTGTGTTTTAAAGGCTTGAATATGTCATTTGCTCAGCGTTCTGTGAGGTCAGTGTTTGTAGAGGGAACTGCAGCTCACTGACTCAATGCAAAGCATTTTAACCATAACTAGATATTTTAGGCTGCTATAAAATCAATCATCAAATCCAATGAGGTGACCCTTAACGGGGTAGTTGGATAAGTGTGTGTTAACGTGAGAGTGGCATCTCATCTTCTGCATCAACAGCCGTTTGTTCTTTTCGGTTATTCTAAGCTAACTTCTACAGTCTCTCCTGCTGTCCAGGTGAATGTTTTGCACCGGGCCGGCAGCTCTGGTTCCCCGACGTTCAGCAGAGGCGCTGAACTGGCCCGAGAGCTGCTCTGCTCACCTCCCAGCAAACCCAAGAAACACCTCAGCATGGTGGATTTAGATTCGAATAACTGCGGTTTTGTGCGGATCAATCATAGATTTCTGCAGTTCCAAACAAAACACGGTTGTACCTCACTGACGGACTCAGCTCCTGCTGGTCACACTGGTCTGTCTTTACTGGCTTGTGGTTTGATGATAAGAAGAACAAAAATGTGACATGTGACATGTGACATCAGGTCACTTTGGTTTATAACCAAATACCTGCAGAATTAAAGACATTCCCATCAGCCTCAACTGTACTTTGCTAATTAGCAAATGTTAGCATGCTAACATGCTGAGCATGGTAAACAGTATACCTGCTAAACGTCAGCGTGTTAGCATTGTTAACGCGAGCATGTTAGCATGCTCACATTTACCTCAAAGCATCGTTATTAAGTAGAGCCTCACAGAGCAGCTGGCGTGACTTTTAGTCTTATTGTACGATTCAAAAATAAATTCACTTTTCTGAAATGTTTTCAGTTAGCGGTGACGCACACGTGATCAGCAGTAAATAGGCCTTTAAACGCACAAGAGGAAGACTTCACTGAGATTATCTACCTGTTTTAGTTTCATAGAAATGAACTTTTTCACAGAGACGTCAGGTTCAAACCGATGGCTGCCTGAACGGTTTGAAGTCAACCAAAACGCACGGTACCGTTTGGAAGATGCTTGGCGTTGAAGTAACACATAAAGGCAATTTGCGTTAGACAGTCTACACAATACAAAAACACCAGAACGCTACTAAAATGCACCTTTAATTAAAGACAAGGAGCTGAGTGGAGCAGCAATCAGGAGTGAAGGCCTCTGTTAGACAGCTGTCTGTCTGTCTGTCTGTGTTTCCTGTCGGTCAAGCTGTCGTTGCAGAGAAGATTCCCACGTTTACTTTTCTATCCGTGGTCGAGGAAAGTGAACCAAAAGCAGTTTGTGTGTCGGACGCAGCGTCTTCTTCGGCTGTTACGGGAAAGTGCCTGAAGCCTCCTCTTCATTTATGTCCTGATGTATATTTCAGAAGATAATAACTGTAAAAAAAAAAAACAATCAAAAAGTTGACTTGGTTTGTCTTTTTTATATAAGTCACATTTTTACCTATGTAAAAAAACAGAATATGTATATGTATCAAGTGTATGATGTACATTTTCAGTTCTATTTTTTTATTGTTTCTAATATGATGGATGTGAATCTCTTCTAAGAGAAAAAGAGACAACGAGACATGTATGAATACAAATACATCATCTGGAAACTAAACCACCCGTGTGTGAGTGTTTCTGAGACAATCAGTTACAACGGTAACCAGCCATTGTTCAATAGCCTCACCTCTGGGAGCTGCTGAACGGCATTCTGGGAGATCTTATGAGTCACTAAGGCTGCAGGACACAGTTTAGTTTAGAGGACCTTCGCGGTGAGAGGGGTCAGGTCATGTTTTTAAAGTATTTGGGGGATTTAACGTCTCTACAAGGGTTGTGAATATATACACGTTATGACCTTTTGGTGGCGCTGCGACAAGTTTAAGGATTTAGGGACATTCGATCTCTGGGTTACCATGTTTTTAGGATTTAATGGGCAACGTACCAAACTTTAGGACTGTAGTAAACAAAGAAATGTGTGCATATTTAACTTTGGATTTATTAGAATTTGGGGATTTTAATGAACCTTCATGATTTTCGACACATTTTAATGTTGGTATAAATTTGGGGCACTTGATCAAAATAAATTGCGGCGTAATATGAATACTGTGATACTGACTTACTGTAAGAAACTTCAGGACTTTACAAAATGCCAAGTTTAGGGAACGTAATGTAAGATGTGGGGATTTGGCGGCACTTTGCTAAACTGTGTAACGGCTCAGTGTTACTAGGTTTGGCGCCAAAGGCCCGACTCAGGTGAAGTTAAACGGTCAGTTTTACTCGAGGTCTGAAACGAAAGAAGCAGGTGGGAAAACAGGCCGAAGCAGGTAAGGCAACCCGGCGAGAGTGAATGGGAGTGAAGCGGGAGATATACTGCCTGGCTAATGGGGAAGTGGGAACAGGTGTGCAGGTGGG
The DNA here is from genome assembly GCA_036023855.1 of Gadopsis marmoratus. NCBI lineage: Eukaryota > Metazoa > Chordata > Actinopteri > Centrarchiformes > Percichthyidae > Gadopsis > Gadopsis marmoratus. The sequence goes on from JAVQJF010115740.1 coordinate 7,370, forward strand.
CGGGGCAGAGGTCCGGTGATGGAAATGGTAGAAACACGAGGGGTTACTGGGCAGATTTGGGCACATTTGCTGACTAACACCACAATTTTCAACGCAGGTTTCCCTCCGAGCGTCTGGCTGGACGATGGTGACCCCCTGGCTGCAGGCTGGTTCCCTGGTTCCAGACCTTCTAGCATCCAGTTTGCTCCATTTGAGTGCTGCCGACACCACAGGACGCGAATCAGGATGTTTTTGTGCTCAACTGTATAACAACAGAAGGAGAGAGAGAGAGAGAGACTGCATCCTGTGCCGGCCGGAGGGAGAGGCCGTTTCCCACAATGCCTCTGGATAAACGTAGGTCCTGTATGTCTGTGTGTTGGGTGGGGAACAGTGCTGCGGTTGTCTGCTGCAGCTCCGTGTTTGCTTCTGATCTAAACATCTGGGAGTCCCGAGTCTCAAACACAGTGAGTTGGTGCCAAGACGACAGCAGGTCCTCACGCTACAACATCCGGAGGTCTTCAGTGATCTGGATTCGAGGCCTGTTGCTATGGCGTCTGTAGTTCAAAACCCGACAGGACTGACAGACAAACCCACAACACAACTGACAAAAACAAAGCACAAGACTTTATTTTAAAGCTGCAGCTCCAGTTTTTGACCACTAAGGGGAACAAAATTCAAAACACTGATGAAACAGTTTGAATGAGCTCCGCCTGCACCAGCCGTGATATTAACATCAGCCATATTCCAGTAACAACACACGAAATAGGACGATGTCGTGAGTCCGACACTCTTTGGAAACAGCGGTCCACCTGTATTTGCTGATGAAGATCATGCGATGTGATTGAAAGCTCCACTGTAGCTACTGAACGGACCTGGTGGTGCGTCATGACGTTAATATCAGTGAGTCTCCCTCTCTCTCTTTGTTTTTCCCAAAATGCAAAACCTTTCCTTTCGAAATGTCAGACTGCTCTTGGACGACGTCACACGTGAGGTCGTCCATCGACCCAGCGTCCACACTGAGCTGCACGAGGCGCTGTGTGTTCCCGACGTTCCTGACGTGACGCCACGTGAGAACGAAGCGGCAGCAATCCAGCCTCGTTGCTGTCGAGCTGGAGATTCACTCGAGTGAAAACAATTAAAGACGTGTGTGCACGTCTCCTCCCCGCCAGGACACAGCGCGAGGAGGAACCCAGCGGGCCGGGACGCTCGTCTGGGCCCGATTTGCCGAGGCCCCAGCGAGTCTGCCTGCCTCGCTTTGTTTACTCGGATGAAATCTGAAACAAATGTGGGCCGCGACAGACCACCAACGCACCACCCCTCCATGCTGCTCTGGACCACAGCCACGAGAGAGTGAGTGTTTTCTACCTGGCAGACTCTTTAAACTCTTTTTATGTGGTTTGTTTAGTACTTTTATTGCTGTGTTTTTGTGTTTCTTTATGTGTCATGTGTTCTTCGCCTGCTGCGTGGAGCACTTTGTAACTTTGTTTAAATAAGTGCTATATATATATATATATAGATATATAGATATATAGATATAGATATAATCCAGGTTGGTCTAACAACAGATTCTTATTGTTTTTTAATCAACATCCAACACTGAATCTTTCCCCAAATACATTATCCAACACCATTCTTACATTTTTAAAAGTGATCGTTAGCATCGTTCACCATCTCAGTTCAGCCTGTTAGCATGCTAAGTTAGCATGTACTACCCCACAGAGTGGTGCTTATTTATCATATTACTGGAATATTATAAGCAGCATTTTAATATCACAGCTGCTGCAGGTGGAACTACTTTATACACCGCATCATATTATATAAGTTGATCACGTTTTATCGGTAAGAAGCTATATGTAACGTAAAGCTGGTATTTCTCTAGTCAACAAATCCCACGTTCAGACCCAAACCAACAACACTGCTCGCGCTGGTGTTTGAATCCCGTCACCGTGGAGACCACAGCGTGACAGCGACCGTCTAAAGCGGCAGGTTTCATCCTCGAACACGAAGTCCGTCCGTCCAGGCGCTTCAGTCACCGTCCTCCTTAAAACCACACGAACAAAGAGATGAAGTGCTCGTTCCTTTAATCTTCGCTATTATAGACAACAAACATGAAGACGCAGCAACACCAGGCGTCTATAAATCACTTTGCTTTATTTAAATCAGCGGTTGGCAGTTATGCTATAAACAAAACAGGACCAAAAATAATAGCCAGCAAGAATAACTGTACTTGGCACTTGATGACCATGTTGTCAAGAGGAAATTATACATTTATATTTATGTGTGAGCCAAGTCCCTCCAATATACACATAAGAACCGAGACGGAAACCACAAATACCAGCTTTTACGTGGTCTCCGTTTCCTGACACCAGATTCTTATTAAGATTACAAATAATATTTCAGCAACCCACACAAATGACCTTCTCCTGTAATTCCCCCAAAACCCACAAATTCATCTTCAGAACAGCCAAGAGCGAGGAGGAAGAGGAGGATGAGGAGGAAGTGCGGTCATGAGGAAAAGATTCATTACGCCCTTACGTTCTAAGATCTCTGACATTTCTCTCAACCAATGAGATCGCTTACGGTTGCAGAAATCAACTAAATCCAAACCTCCTTTTCTCCTTCTACACCGACACATGAAATTATTTCCTATTTGAGATCTTCTCTTCAAAACAGGACGCGCTTCATTTTGGCCCCTAACATCTGACCCGGGACCAGCTCATCTAAATTAGCTCACAACACTTTAAAATTGCAGTTTGCTGGTGATGACTGAACCCAGATCAGCCGTTGAGGGCAGGAAGCTTCACCGTGACCCTCCGAAACTAAAAGCGCATCAATGTTCAGGAACATGAAGAGAAAATGTAAAAAACTAAATAAAACAAGAAGAAGCTGATTGAAAGCACGGTGCATCATTGTCACAAGAGAAACGACTAGATATGACCCAGGACACATTTAACGGAAGCCCTAAAGGGACGAGCAAAATAAAAAAAATAAGGAAAATAAGGAAAAAAACATTTGCTATTGCAAAAAAAAAAAAAGGTTTATTTCCAGTTTCCAGCTGTTGTGCGGAAAATGACTACAGGAGTTAGTTCGGCTGTATTTCAACCTTCATTATAAAAAGGACATCAAAGTGTCGCTCGTCTCCGAACGACATTTAAAGCGAATGTTTGAATTTGTGAGGTCTGTTTCTGTGCAAGATAATACGGCCAGAGTATAAAGAGTTTATCCTACCAGCATTTTATGAATTTAATTGTTTTTGCAGTTGGTGCGAATGAGAAACTTGGATCATTTTGTCCCTTTAGGGCCTCCCTACATTTCACTCACTGAGCTGCTTATAAATACAAAGAACATTAAGTCTTCGGGTGGCCGACGCCCAACACAGAGGGAAAAATAAATGATGTCACGCGAGACGCGAAAGATTCAAGACGAGATGAAAATGTTCTGAAACCAGTATCGTTTCCATAGCAACGACTCTGTACTTCTGTTCTAACTGCCGGCTTTTCTGGAGTTTTTTTTGTATCTGGATAGAATCTGTAGCGTCTTCACACATGAATGAGGACAGTGAGATCGAGTTCCAGCTGCATCTCTAGTCTTAATGAAACGAGAGGGTCGAGAAGAACAGCTGACTTCTCCGCGAGCTGATTGGCTGTTGAAACAGGTGACGTTCTAAAACCAGCTGTCGAACCGAGGCTGAGCCGGGCCGGATCACACCGCGGAGACTTTTCCTGCGACGCTCTAAAACGTTTTTTGTCTGGTTGTGAATCTTTGGTCTGAACTCGGCTTAAAGTAACGAAACATCGGAATGAAAGCTGGTACACGGGAACATCTGGCCTTTCTGCTTTAAACATGACTTGAGTTATTTAGTTTTGGAAAATAGTTGCCACTTCATTTCTGTCACTGTAGCTACCATCTTTAAACGTCATCTTTCACGTCACATCTCGGTATAAACAGAACACTACAACCTTGGGTTCCCTCCTTATAGGTCAATGAAAGGACCCATCCAGGGAGAAGTTCGTACATTTTAACAGCTGCTCAGTGTGACAGTCCTGGATCAAGACCGAGGGATGACTTGACGCTTTGGAATCGCTACGGAATGGAAACCGTTCTCTTTAGTTGATTTGTTGGTGATATTTAAAACAGCTCCACAAATCAAACTTTCCAACGCTGCGATGCGAGAAGGCGGCAAGAAAAGTCAAAGACTGTGGAAGTTAAGAGTTTCCTTCAGATTTGTTCCATGCGTTCAACCTCACATCTTCATATTTATTAAACCTCTTGAGGAAGATTTCAAGGGCTAAAGAAGCAACAAGGAGACGACACGAAGGCGGACGCACGAGGTGCCGGGTTTTTTTTAATGCCAGGGTCTGATTTGACAGATTAGGCAACGATTTTTCTTCACATGGCGGAGGTCTTGTTTTGGAATAGAACTTAAACGCATCACTAATAATAATGATGATGTTAATAATAATAATAATAATCACCACAGTCGTCTTCACCTTCAAAACGTTCGGGAGCTCATTCTGGACCCAAAACACGGGCAGACGAGCTGCTCTAAAAGAAAATATTTTAACATCTCTTTATCAAAGTAACCAGGTGTCAGAAAGGCTTCATAATGGAATCGATAATGACTTCATCGTTGGAAAGGAACAGCTTGACATTTTGCTTTTTCCTGCAGAGTTAGATGATCACACTGACACCGCGCTCGTGTCTGTACAATAAATATTTAGACTTCCTTCCTAAAATGTTGCGCTGTTCCTTTAAAAACAAAAACAAAAACAGTTTAATGGCACCACCTTCTCTTAAAACATAAGTGTCAGAATTAATATTTTGTGGTGGGAAAAGATTCAAGAACTCTGGTTGCTCCCTGCATCCTCCCTCCATGCTTTTCAAAATGAGCGTGAACCGAAGGCGCAGCGTGACATCCACACACATCAGGCTAAGTGACGCGCGGATGTCAGCTGGCGGGGTGGATGGAGGGGCGGTGGAGTGTTTTATCTGACGGTGACTCCGAGCTTCTCCAGCACTCGCGTCCCTTTCTCCTGGTACTCCTCCCGGGTCATCCAGAAGTTGTCCTTGTCCTTCATGATGTCGGCCAGCACGGCGCCGCCCAGGAACACCATGTGCTTACGCCGGGGGGGGTCCTCTATCCTGATCTTGAATTTCTGCGGACGAGAAGAGCAGAGAACGTTCACAGGGGAAAGGAGGAGACGGTAACGTGTCGAAACCCCCGCCACCCTAAAAATAGCGTGAAGATGGTGGGTCTTTTAATTAGAGGTTGGAGGATTTCCCCCGAGAGGCTGCTTCCCCTCAGGGAGTGATGTAACAATGAGAGGTTGTATTTTCACCGTGTCATCACAGACAAAGAAAGACGTTTTGAGCTGTTGAAGGCATCAACTACAGTAGACTGTGGCTTCACTGCCCCCTTGTGGCAAATACACGTGCTGCACAACAAAGCAGTGATTTTTACATTTCTGTCAAGTGGACGTTTACGTCTAAAATAAGCTGAAAATCAAAGATGACCACTCTCTCCCACTGCATTTACAACTCCGTACCTGGAAAAAGTAAATTTTAATATTTATGTGCTCACCGCTGCACGTTAATTGACTGACTGGAGCATCTTCATATATAGAAATAAACCACTTGTACGCACCGATAGCTTGTCGACGTCTCCCTTCAGCACTCGCTCCAGGTACAGCTGCTTCAGCTCGCGCTCCAGGCGGGACGGCAGGCCGGGATACATGGTGGAGCCTCCAGACAGGACGATGTGCTTGTAGAACTCAGACCTGATCAGAGAAACACCATGACGCGAGACGAATGTATGTTTTGTTGTCGTTTATTACCCTGGGCTGGCTGCGAGTAGTCTTGACAAAATATGTGTAAATGTGTTCGCCATCATTATCCTGTGCTTGCAGCGCCTGCGTTGGTATTTTTGCCGATTGTGACCTAACTTCCTGGATTGTCTTAAAATGCTTCACATCACCAAAATCTGTACAAGCTGAGCAAAAGGTCTGGAAGGCGACAAAACATAATGACTGTGTTGCAAACGAAGCGACACGAGCGTACAACGTGACGACACAGAGGACAGAGGTCTGAGCTTTCAGCTGCAAAAACAACGAACGCTCGAGCTGCTGCGGTTTGTATTTTAGGTCAGTTTAAACAGCGAGTTCCTGTTCAAGGTCCGATTTCAAAAAGAGGCTTTTTAATGCAAAACACTGGACTGGATTTAAAGATGTTGCATGTCAAACATAAAAACTCAGTAACTCAAAAGCTAAATATTTTTCCAGGACGACTTCTACTCCGATGTCAGTGTTTGGGGACAGAGCGGCCCCTGCCAGCTCACCTGGTGTCGATATCTGCAGCCTGGATGGTGTTGAAGAGCAGCTCGGCCACCCCCACCCCCTCCACGTTGATGAGGTGAGGTTGGAACAGAGCCTCGGGGGCTTCGAACCTCTCGCCTCCAACCTTGATCACCCTGCCGTCCGGGAGCTGAGGAGACGCACAGAAGCCCAGCCGTCAGAAACGCAACGACGTCGCTAACTGTTATACACACATATACATATATAGAGTATAGATAGATACTGTACACAGCGATCAGCTGTCACTCTGTGACCACTGAC
>JAVQJF010115754.1:0-18950 GCA_036023855.1 Gadopsis marmoratus
CCCGCCCCAGGAACTTTAGAGGTTTGGGCTCGAGTTTACTCAGGGGCAGAACTGTCAGACATATTTCAGCTTCACTGCAGGTGGCATGGAGCAAGGAATGTAACTTAAAAGTGTGCTCAAGAGTAATGCTAGGTTTGTTGATTCAATTTTCCTCAGTCCATGGCATCGTAGCCCCAAATGTATACAGGTCGTACTGCATGGAACAACATCCACAACTACAGGCCCAGCAGAATAGTCAACCTGTTTGTGGTAACAGTTAAACAAGAGGTGCAATTCAGACACCTGCAAGACTGGCAGAATTATGCCTTTAAGTGTTGAAGAAAAAGCTTGATGCACGCACCGTTCTAAATATAAAGAAAATTCCAAGAGGTTCTCCTCAACGATGTCTCCAACCCGGTCATATGTTGTTCTCTCCACGTGGCACTGACAGCCACAGTGAAACAAACCAGACTTTTGTACATCAGAAATAGAGGACAACTTTGTGCCTAACTTGACCCCAACAATTGCACTTATCAAAAGAGTGAAGCCTCTCTTTTGATGCAAGTGCAAATCCTACTAACAACAGGCTTCTTTTCAAGCTCCCAGTTTTCCCAGGCTGCCAAAATGACCTTCATACAGGCGATCCATGATCGCGGTCTAGTTCGAGCACAGAGTACACTTGCAGTGGTGTAGGGATAGGGGACTATCTTCCAATATCCACACTAGCATGCGATAAAAACACACAATATTTATCAACGCCATGCTTCCTTCATTACATTCTGAAATTATAAAACGCCATCTCTGTGGGTTCTGCGGTTTGGAATATTTCCCAGCTGCACTGTGGGTATTGGAAGATAGTGGAGGGAGAGTGTGTTCTAGAAAGTGTGCACTTACAGAGGGTGGAGGGGACTCCCTGCCAATCAGGGGGGTGTTCTCACACCGAGGGTTCTGAAAGTTTGCATTCTGGCTCCTGCATTATAGAATAAGAGGTTACTGCATGTGGTCACCCTGTCACTGGTGCTCAGTCGTCGATCTGTTTTTGATCTGTGTTCTGCTCCCGATTACGACTTAATGACTCTGACAAATGGCCTCAGCAACACTTACAGGTCAGGGACTTAAGCTTGGTGGTACCATATGGCCAGGGGTTAAACACCCCTGGCACAGTCCAACATAGTTAACATTCTTTCTTAACAATGCACAAAATTAGTAATTTGAACTGATTATTAAAGGATTAAAAAAGAAAACTTTTAAACATAAAATATTCGTTCACTAAGCTTCAAATGTGCATTGCAAGCACAATTTAATAGGAAGCCAAATAAAAGATATTTCCTTGGTCTCTGGTATTGTTTCTACAAAGTGGAACTGATCACTGACACCTACAAACCTTAGATAGATATATTAAATGTCTGAAAACCCTGAAGGAACATGGCTCAACTTACAGTATCAATGCAAAGAGATACGATACGTATGGGGGGACACCATAGGTCCCACAAGTAAAATCCCAAAACAGTCCAAAGATTTAAACTAGTCGAATGTATTTTTACAGAGGAAGCTTGATATAAACAACACAGATTAATCACTGTTGAGTATTTTAAGCTGTGTTTCAGTTTAAAATCAAATGTAAGAAATGTATACTTAAAGCTCAAATAAGTGGTTTCCTATGTTTTGGTCCATTAGTTCTAAATGTGTAGTTTACATTTCTGCCGAATCATTTCCCAAAGTATAGGTCTACTGTGAATTATTGAACTAATTTTCTAGGATTATGTGAATCTGGTCCATTGAGAGCTGACTCTTACATGCTCAGAAATATAAAAATATATGCTCACTGTATAATCATGCAATGATGATTTAACTAATTTAACTTGGACTAAAAAGCAATTATGACCCGTGTGTCAAGTCCCATACCATTCTGGTATGGACCAAAACAGACTATCAGGCTACGTGGAAGGGAATAAATCACTCGAAAACCCTACTGTATGCATTGGAATATAGTCGTCAGTATTGTTAAGCATACAGGGTTTGTTAATGGCCCAAAACATGAGAAACATAGTCCTGTTAAGGTGCCACATGACGTCCAGAATACAGGCACTGTCTATTTTCTTATCTCTTGCTGTAGAGTTACAGTTCTTTCCTTAGCTGCAAACATCACATAGTTCTTGATTAGCTCACAGATAAAATAGTAGCAGTGGCAAAACTTAAGATACACATACGTATTTCTCTTAATGTATTTTTTAATGTATTCAGAGCAAGCAGTCCTGCGGCAAACTGTAAAATGCAGCAAGCAGGGTGAAGTTATTAACATATGCCTGACTTCTCTTTTCATAGGGTTTTGCCAACATTGTGGACTAAAACGGGCAGGCTGGCTGATACAGCTGGCAGCATTGTTTCTATCAGCATCAAAGGGAACTCTAGTGAAGGGTTCTAACTCACCGAGTGACAAATACTGCTGACAGTGTGTCACAAAGGACCTGCGAGCCATACTTAGCAAAACACTAGCTACTCTAATTTAGCGTATGGCAAACACTGAGCGTTGCTATGCTGCTAGTTTGGGTCATGGGGGGCAAGCGTCACCTATCTATGGCAGGCAATGTATTGATCCTGCTAGCCTCTAGCTAGCGGTGGGTGCTAACTCACATGTATTCAGTGACGGGGGCATTGCTGACAGTGTGGGCTGTGGCGGGCAGGCTAGCTTCGCTACCGTAGCTGGAGCCACAGCTGTAGAGACTGGGCATGTGAACGCGGTACAGGTTATCGTGCACACCACCCCGTGAGGCACCCGACTCGTCCTCTCCGTCTTCCTCATCCGTCCTTCAATTGGTCAGGGTAAGGGCAGGGCACGAGAGGGCATGATGGGTAGGAGGGGAAAAGGTAGAGGGGAGGGAGATCCGAGAGAGACAACAGAGTGTAAACAAGTGGTTGAAGAGGAGGTTAGGTGAGGGGAAGGTGTGCTTGTACTATGTGGAGTCCCTGATACAAAAGACTGGGTAAGGCCATGCCTTCAGCCCCAAAGCAGCTGAACAAGAAGAAAAGGAACATCGGCAGCATTCATCTACAAAGTACTGTAAGTACATGGGGGTCTGTAATATCACTACACAGCCCAGCGTGGACCCATTAAGCCTGTGTGTGGTTACATAACATTAAACTATATGACACTATAAACTATATTATACTATATATCAACGTTCTCTTAACACGTAGAAACATGCAGTCATTTTCATCATGCAGCCGTCCTCTGTTGACATATATGATTCACTCCTGGCAATTACTGTCCCATTTCAAATTGTCCAAACAGAATCAAATTTCAAAAATTCATTTTCTTTAAAGTGCTTCATGCTCCATGAAAGTTAAAGCAAAAACATCAGGAAAAAAGGAGAAAATATGGCTGGTTTGGGTAAACCATTTTCACACAAAAAATGGTCAAAAAAGGTAAAACGGCCAGCAACGTAACAGAATGAGGCATCAAATAAGATATGTGCTGATTTGGAAGTTGGATCTCTGGCTACAGAAATGTACTGGCTTCTACAATGTATAGGTCAACCAACAAATACATGCACATGTGCATATGTAGACCCTAGTATTGAGACTATATTTATTTTTCTTCTTTGTTGGTTTTGGGAATGTGTCCACATACTAACATAGTCCCATCAAGCTGGTAAATGCTTCAAAGAGGTAAAGAGGGAGGGCGCTGTATGAAGAGCATTTTAGCAGGGCCCCGTGTTAACAGAGACAAAAGGCACAGGTGACGTTGCATTGACTGGCCATCAGATGGAGGTGTTTCACTGAGGCAACCAAAAAAGATCTCAGCTGTGCAGCCCATCAAAACGGGCTCAGCAGCTGCAGCACAGTCAGTCTATTAAGCAACCAGCCCCATGAGCAAGCTTGCTAAATTCTGGGATGTTATGAATTGTTGTTTAATACCTGCAGGGTCATACATTAGCGTTGCTGGTAGTTCACACCCAACAAACAAGCTCAAAACACCAGTATTATGACACAGCTGGGTTTCATAATTCAAATCGTTCACCAGAGTGAAACCCATCACTGCATGTATAGTCTAGAGCTCTTTGCACTGATTTTACAAAAAGAAAATCATTTGGTTGTTAGAATGGCTATATTTACGGGCTGGTTATCGGACCATAGGGTCGTTTTATTTCCTCAATATCCACCATCATTCGCTGAAGCCCAAAGCATTTCCAAATCAGGACAGGGAGAGAGGAGGAAGGGACGGAACAGAAGGAGGAAGTGGGGCGCAGAAAAAAAAAAAAACAACACCGTGGTGATACATAATCTACCACAAAACTGGTGCTCCAAGTCCACAGTGGAGAAAAGAAAATGAGAGACATGTGAGACAACCCTGAGAGACAAACATAGAAACAAACAATCAGCCAGACTGGCAGTGCTAACAGCAAACAATAAAATAAACAAAACTTGCAGAGAACACTGGATGGATGCTAAGACAGGCAGGAAGACAGGAAGTAGGATACAACAGCTCAGGAGGCAAATACACTTAAAGAATGACATGCAAAGTAGGTTCTTTACAGGTCTTTCCACTGTTTTCAGGTGATAAGATGAATTTTGTTAGACAATTAAGACGTTAGAATTGGTAACATGTTAGCTGTTAGTGTACAGATTAACTAGGGAGATAGATGTAAGAATGTAAAGGCTTGTGCGCGTCTTGTGTGTGTTTGTGAGCGAGACAGTGTGTGTGTGTGTGTGTGTGTGTGTGTGTGTGTGTGTGTTACCTCTTGCTAGGCCAGGTATGTGGCACACTGCACACAATGGAGGAGAACATCAGAGCGGTGACGAAAGAGAAGAGAACCAGGTAGATGAGACCCTCCACCCCGTCATAACAAAGCCCAGTCAATGCCTGGACATAGTCCTACATGGGGGGAGAGGAGAGGAGAGGAGACAGTTGTTCAGAAAGTTTTGGATTTGAGGGCTTTGCTTCTCTAGCACAACACACAAGGTGACTCACCATGTGTAGGCTGCGACAGTCGACCAGAGCAGTCAGCTGGTGAAGACCAACCTCAGTGGAATTCAGCACAGACTGGATTTGCTCGAGACTCCCCTGCACACACCAAGCAAAGGTTACACATGCATGTTCAAATGTAGAAATCCGCCTCCACGTACATCCACACACACACACACACACACACACACACACACACACCAGATAGAGACATGTGCGTTTTGCTGCCACTTTCATCACACTCCCACTAACGCGAATCCAGTCATGTGTGAAAATAAAGACCTACAGATCACTGCACGCGCAAACCTTGGTGTTGGCATAATCCCGTGTCGCTGATCTCAGTAGCTCGGCCACATCGTCCTGCATCTCCACCAATGCTTTGTGACTCCCCGACAGCCTCTGCAAAGCATACAGAGTGACACAAACAAACAAAACACACACACAAATACGTCTTCTGGTCATTTAATTGCTTTACAGGTTTAAGCAGGTAAATCGCCTGAAATGAAGGAACCGAAGACGAAAATGTGTTCTGCAAGAATAAAAAAAAACCCAAAAGAATACCTGCTGGAAGGGGTTAATTTGGCCAGAGCTGCACCTCAGGTAATACTGCAGGATATCTGGGAATGTATATAAAAAAAAAAAAAGCATATCAATAGAAAAATTATACATACATTTAAAACATACAGTTTAATGAAAGAAAGGAAAACACTGTCACTGTACGTAGCCTTTCAAAGCCCAATATCTCTCTATAGAGGCATGTAAGCAGTATTACTCGGGCATAATTGTGTGCATAGTATGTGTTTTTGTGTGTATGTGTGTTACAGATTTAACATCTGTGCTCTACAGAGCGGAAGCAACTGGCAGACAACAGAACTCATTAGATGAGAGCAAAGAGGGAAGTGAGTGAGAGCTAAAGGGAGCGAGTGAGAGCTAAAGAGGGGTATAAAAGCATGAAGAGAGAGAACAAATCAGATAGCGATCCTAAGTGAAAAAGCAAAAAAATGTGCTTTGAATATTTTTACTTATTTGCTACATGTGACACAGGCAGGAGGAAGAGCCAGTGGGGACTGCTGATGCATTGCAGTCAGCAGAGAGAGGGAGAGTATCGCTGTGTAGATACCAGAGTGTCAGTCAAACACAATCCCCCTGTTCTCATACACACACACACACAAGCGCACACACTTGCTTCTTAAAATAGAAGCAACGCGTCAGGGCGAGATTCAACCGTCAGTGTTTATTGAAGATGCTTCTGCTCATTTGTCAACCTACAGTATCTGACTACGGGCAGTCCATCGACCAGTCATCTCTCATCCTTCCTTCATCAATGTCCAGTACTATAATTAATAGCACTAATCACACGTTATAAAATGTGTAGTCTGTCACAAAAACCGTAAAAATGGCAGCTACCAGTTAACTGCTTCTGTGTTTTCTTGTCTGCGTACCTTGGTTGATAACAGCGTTTTCCTTGGTTACCCTGGTGATGTAGGCATCCGGGGAGACGCAGAAGTCGCTGGCTGACTGTAAAGAGGGTGAGCACATATGACACATCATCAGGCTCCTGTAATATCCACGCTGAACACACTCGCTCGAGCAGTGGGAAAAGATTACATCATTGCAGAGCCAGAGAGCCCGGCGATGTTGCCATGGCTACACTTACAGCAGCGGCAGCCAGTTCCAGGCCGAGAGACCCCCAGCTGATAATCAGAGTCAAAACTCCCAGCAGACACACTCTGAAGGACAAACAAAATACATATCTTTGAAGTCAAGGTTCAGCTTACCACCGTGATGTGCTTTACAGTTTTAACACACATAGATTCAGGCTCTTAAAAACGGATTTGATTCGTCCAATAGGAGAAGATTTTTGGGTATGATGTGAAGCAACATACCCAATCAGAGTGCCTCTAGAGTTGCGTATCAGGCCGAAGAGCACCAGGAGACAAATTAGTACATCAAACAGCAGCAGGCTAAGGTATCCCAACCACCTGGAAATATACAAACAGGGGATAGATATTCCATGACAAGAATTTCAACATGTTACACAGAAACACATCAGCCACAAAGTAGAGGGTGGTAGTCTGTTGAGACTGAGCTAATCAATCCTTTTACACATTTTTTTAAAGACATTTCACATACACCGGGGTCACAATCGGATCACTTGCTAGTTTTTGTTAAAGGTTTTGGACTCGTGAGGTTATAAAGCAAAAAGTGGCCATTTATTCACTGGGCTTTGTTTCAGCCTTGTTGCCATGGTGTAGCTAAGTTAGAGAGGTGTAATGGTTTTAACTTGCACCCGCCAGCGTTCCTGACAGGAATATGTACCAAGGCCCTGGTAGAAGACTCTATGTGCCGTGATGTAAAAACATCATAGCATCAATTGTTTTTTTCCCTCTGAACAGATCAGTTGTCAGTTTGATTCAGCAACTATATTTGCATTGCAAAACACATATCATTACTTGATAGTGCTGACCTGTAAAAATCAAAAGTCTCTGTCTTGCGGGCCAAGTCCTCCAGGGAAATGTCAGTATTGGACCAGAAGGGAACATCCGCCATCAGCCTCACCAGCTCGTCCAGCTGTCCCTGCAGCTTTTGGACGATGGACACGTAGTCAGTCTGCTCCTGGAAGGCTGTCTCCAACTGGACCAAGCTCTCCTCCACTGTCTGGTTTAAGGCTAGGGTACTGTCCAACACCTGGACATTCACAGGAAAGAGAAATTAACCTAGAAACTGCCATTTGGCACGTTGGAATTTCTTTTGGATTGTTAGATGAAAAGTGTAACTATACAGCAGGAAACTCACCAGTTTCTCCACACCGGATACGGTGCGGTTGGCATGACGGAGCGAGTACGCCAAGCGATTGGCTCCATCACTCGACTCCCCGTTTCCGTAGAATCCTACAGCAATGCCAGCGCTGGGAGGCAGAAAACAGGAAGCGCCAAGTGTTAACACGATGGATAATTCAACCGTCAGATGGCATCAAATGAATCAATATGAATGAATGAGTTCAATAATTTTCTACCTTTCTCAGTCATACACTCGACAGAACTGCAACAGACAGGTATTAAGTGCAGTTCCTCTGTTAACCAGCAACAGGCGGTGCTGAGCTCTATGTTCTTTGCTTTGGTGTCACCCTTGGGCCTCGGGCAAGCACAGGACTACCAGGAATGATTCTCACACACACACACACGCAGAGTCTACACAATAATTGGGTCAGCAGACCGCACATAATATGATCCTTCTGCAACTCTGTCACACGTGACACATGCTACAATATCTGAGGTTCCCAGCCCAAACCCCCTTTCTCCCAAACCCTAGTCCTCCATAACCATGTTCACACCACAACAAACCCCTAGCCCCCACCCTACAGCACCACCACCACTTCCAAAGAGATCTCCTTTACATCCTCTACTTGATCACATCTAACCCATACAGCCCCACCCCACTATGCTCTTATTTCTCACTCACCCTGTAAAGCTCTTGTAGTCTCCTCCTTTCTCTTTGTGTACTGTAAGTGTGCGTGTGTGTGTGTGTGTGTGTGTGTGTGTGTGTGTGTGTGTGTAACATCTGCAGTGTAGCTGCACTTTGTATTGATGATGTCTGCCTGCAGACAGATTTGTAGAGGGAAATTTATGGCCATTGTTAAGGCAATTCATTCTAGCCCATTACATCTTGAGTAGCCCTGTGTTACAGCAGGTTTACACAACAGCGCGTGTGTGTGAGTGTTTCAGAGCTTTACAGCAAACCGTATGTGAACATGTGACACAAAACAATAAATACAGAGCGAAACTGGCACTTGGAGGCACATTAATGTACTTTGGATGTTAATGTAAACATCTTCTCTTTTATCTTGGCTCTGATAATCCCACGTATCAAAAACACACATCAACCTGCTCTGAATGATGCCAGCTCACAGAGCTAGAGATATAGTGCTTTAGCCTCTGCTTCAGTCCATTTTTACCTGAAATGTACCCACATCATAATACTATAAATGCTGCGCTGTACCTAAGTGGGCACACTGAAATGCACTCCGCTGGAGCTCAGTAGATGAGACAGTAATTGTTGTATTCAGTCAAAACTGGGTCCATAATGAGTTCAAGTCCAAGCCAAACTGACTCCCTTGAATTCAAAATAAATGCATCCAATTAGTGGTACAGCCAAATGACATGTTTCGTTTTATGCTTAGTATTAACAGTGCATCCTGAATACACAGACTGCTACTCCATGTAAACAGGTGACAACATACAGACATCTACTGACTACAAACTAGTAAGAAAATATTATCACCAATACAAACATGCCTATTTGTATGGATGCACCAATCTCATATGTATTGGTGCACATACTGACTTTAATAAGCCTTTTGTGTATCATTCCTTCAGCAGTAGCCATTCAGTGCATTTACATTCTGCAATAACCTGTATATTTAGCAGTCATTGTAATAATAACATTCAGCGTTAGAGCTGTCAGTTACATTCGATAACAAGCAGCCACAGAGCGAGCTCTTAGTGCACCAGCATCCTCGGCCTCACGTCACCTTACATAAAAATCATTAAAGTGAGTTCCAAGCAGTGTGGTGTATAGTTATTCAATTTGGGGAAACGCGAGCAGTGGTATCAGATGAGTGCTTACTATTGGCAGAAACTCTCAGTTGAGGTATCAGAATCAGTATTGGGAGACAAAAAGTTGGATTGATGTTGGATATCCCCACTTATTTTTTGTTACTGAGTAATCTCTCTGACATTCTTAAAGCACTGTTAACATTTAACTTTATTAAAGCCATCATTCTGCCTAGAAAATGTCAGAAAATAGAGAAAAATGCCTGTCTCACGTTCCCAACAATATTCAATTTATTCTTGAGAAGCTGGAACCAGAACATGTTTGAGATTATTTCACAAGAAATTACTTTAAAAATGAATTGATAATCCAAATTTTGAATAATTTTCTATTCATCGACTAATCCTTTCACCACATAGCACAATCGTAAGTAAACAACACACAGCCTCTTCTATCTAAACACACTGCACCTGCACACAAATGGAGGAAGCCAACATGCGGACGGCATTGTGCCAAAAATAAAATATGATGTCACATTAAATTGTGGACAAAGACTCACGAGCACGCTCGCCCACCCACACACTCAGATCCATATCAAATATTCAATAAGAAATATTATAGCTAATCATAAAATATTAAAACCCGCAAAAAACAAAATATTCCGCACTGAGTCACGCGGACACACACAGAGAGCCATAGCCCCCGCCCCGACTGTATTATTCATTTCTCGTCTCTGCATCAAATCTGCTTCTGTCTCCATGGCAACCTTTCTAGGCCAGCGAGAAGCCCGAACAGGGAGAAATAATAAATAACCAGAGATGGGGAAAAACGGGGGGAAGAGAGGGAGAAAATATCTGGAGAGAGGGGGAAGCAGAAGAGAGAGAGCAAATGAAAGAGGACCCGTTTGCGTGTTTGTCTGTGCCAAGAAGAGTCGAGTCCACACAGCCACCGCTATCTGTGGTCGAAATGCACTCTGCTCTGCTGCTGGGTCACCAGGGTGAGCGACCTCACAGTGTACGCACAGCTTTCAGAGTCAGAGAAACACAAACAGTGGAGCGTAGCCACCGAGTTACACCACATGGGATCAAACAGGACTGCGTGCAGGTCGATATGCAGTCATAATGTACAGTGCATATGGCTGCTGTCAAGTGGAAACCTTATATTCAAAATGTGAGGAAGTGAGAAAAGCAGCCGTGTGACAATTCTTTGCTCAGACCGCCCTCCCTCTGTGTCTGCTTCTCGTCCATTGTTCTCTCCAGACTCACAGGGAGAGATCATGTCCCCTTTTTGCTGAATTCAAAATGTTCTGATTTCAAACCACAGCTCCTACACGTACTTTACAGTATGTCAGAGAGAGACGACTTATGTTTCCATTCAAACGTTTTGAGCAAATGTATGAAATGTCTGCAAAACAAAACTGTGAACCAGCACGTGTTTCCATGAACTAAAGGACGAGAGACAGGGTTGCACAATTAACTGAGCTCCAGTAACTCTGATGCATCATTGCATGTCATTACTTTTCAAGAATGAGTTTGTCCGTTATAATGCACCTTTAGGACGCAGTCTTTTTAATCTGCTGCAATGGTGATAGAGACATGGGGGTGACACGCAACAATGGCTACCGTCTGAACTCAGCATGCAACAGTGAAACGAACGCTTGTCTGCGGAAGCAGAAGCGGGTACCATGACATCAGGGCCGTTTCCCTCAGACTTTATCACATCTTATCTTTTTAGACATAACAACTTTTCAACCTCAGCCAATCATAAAAAGGTAGATAGATTAGGAAATATTTTCTTTTTCTTGTCTTTTTCTTTGATGCATTTTTTGCACTTCTCCACACTTTTTTTAATGTGCGAGTTGCTGTACAGCAACAGGCTGTATTATACAGAGCCAGCAAATCAGTGTGAATCCTTCCCTTTCAATCCCCAGAGAAAAGTTAGTGTCTCCACATTTTCTCCCAATTTCTTTAATTGGGGAGAATAAATAAATATATCAACCTTTACTCGCTCCAGCATTCTTAATAAAAAGAAATATTTTTCACGGGGGAAAAGGGGGTTAAACACCTTCAAATGGACTTGACTTTATCATAAGTGTATAAAGGTGTCGTGGGGATAACCTCTCACCTGCAGACGAGCGTGGCGATGATGACGCACCAGGCGGTGCAGCAGCAGTCAGCGCTGGGCTGCTGGGAGTGCGAATGGGAGTGTGAGGATTCGTCACTCTTGCGTCGCCGGCAGCAAAGCCAGAACGAGTAGAACAGGAGGAAGAGGAGGTCCAGGCCCAGGCACAGCAACGCCACAGCGCCGAGCAGCAAAATGGACTGGCGAGAAGAAGGATTTAGAAATCGGTAATTAGTGGCAACAAGAAATTTCAAATGATTTCAAAGCACAGTTTATGTTGTACTTTTTCTGTCCAACTTTGAGCTCGATTCATTCAGCACCCGAATGTATCGTGTCTGAAAGTTGTCCTTATCACAGGGAAGGGGACAATTTAGGAAATGGGTTAAATATACAGGAAGCGAATGAACTGATACGAGCTGAAAGCAGACACACAGACGGAGCACGTGACTTTGCTTTTCCTGCGTAGACAGACACGCACAGAATACACAAATTGTGTTCCTCTCTCCAGCTATTTGAGGCAAGGAAAGAGTTAAACTGTTAAATGATGGCCGTTTGATGGATGCCGTGGAAAAACACATTTGCACACCATCAAACACGCACACCTACATGGGAGTGAGCGGAAGTGATGCTGTTGGGGAGCTGCGTGCGCCAAGAGACCCACCACACAGATCACACGCCCTCTAAAAGCTTTGATGTGCAAAAGAAGGATGGGGTGGTCGGGGGGGGAAACAGGAGGAGACGTGTGCGTGTGAGTGTGTGTACATTTTAGAACAACAACAAAAAAAGAGACTGGTGAGACAGAAAAGGAAGAAGATGTGAAAGAAGGTGACTGAACTGAAAACTAAAAAGGGAGAAACGAATAAAGACAGCGATGAGGGCTGTTATAGCAATTTGCCTAGAGCTGATTAAATCTTGTTGGTTTTTTTTACCTCACACACGCTCTGCAATGTTTTTCTTTCCCCTCTGGGAGTTTCTGGAAAAGTCATTGTACTGCAGGACCATGGAGAGACAAAGGCACGCTCCTGGAAAACCAAAATCTCCACCTGCTAGACTACTTACTGTAGACAAAGGGATTCTGCTCACAGTTGTGCTCAGCCAGAAACAGCAAACACCACAATTGTGGGGACTCCTCCGTGGATGATAACACAATCTGACTCCACCTCTAAGATCCTCACAGACTTCCTGGCTTCCCGGGTTCTAAACTGCAGGCCTTTGTGCTGACTTAAATTTTTCCTCACTGCCAGCCAGCGATTTCCTCAGCCTGCAGCGATGTATGCACCTCTAACGTATGCATGAGTAGTGCATGAGTGTAGTGCCAAAACGGACATCATGTTCAAGACTGCATTATAGGATGTTTGTGTTTCTTCAAATATATCAGGGATGCCATCTTGGCAACATAAAGCATAACATTCTTGGGCAGCGGTTCCCAACCTGGAGGTCAGGACCCTCGAAAGGGGTCACGAGATAAATCTGGGGGATCAACAAGAAGAAGAATTCCATAATTAATGCATAATTTGATCTCTTGCTTGTCAAAAGGATGCCATCTTATCCTTTTGGCCTGATTTGGCATGCTGTTTTTCTTTCCATGAACCTCAGACTTCAGAGTCACAGAAGTAACAGTTTAGGCCAACCAGTCACACTAGAGCCAGCTGATATGCTGTTATTAGCTTGTAAAATGTTCACACTCAGGTGGTGATGGTGCCACAGTATTTCTTCCTCGCGGGAAAGCAGTTGGTAAAGCAGGGCTGAGCGAGAGGAAATCAGTTGATTGTTTTTCCCCAGACTGCTTTTCTCAAACAGGTTTCTGACGACGAGCGGAGGATGGGAGGATCCTGAAGGGCGAGAAGGTTGGTGATAAGCTCTGTAGATTCCTTGTCTCTGCTTTTTTTTTTTATCCTATTTCATTATCTTTAGGCTTAGTGCTAGAGACGTTGTGCTATGGTAAAGCCACTAATTCACTGTCTGATCTCCTGTGCCTTTACAATCATTGTAAGGGATTAAACCATATAGAGGAAAAATGCATTACGCTTTGCAGAATGAGAATTAAACCTCACGCCACATGACAATGCATGTTTTTCACGACATCCCTTCATCATAAATCATGCTACATGAATGACAATAGGGTGACACAGATATAGTGATATAGAAGGAATATGATGATGAGTGTGATTTGAAATCTGCATTTGTTTTTCCTATTTTATGATATTTTATGGGGGAAAATGGATTATCAACAAAATAATGAGCAGATTCATCAATAATGTAAATAATCGCTCTATAAAACTGTTTAAGTCCATTTCTCAAAACTTTTATTCCCTATTCGAGTAAATTCCCATCACAATTTCACAAAATCCAAGGGGATGTCTGTTTTTTATCTGACTACCACACAAAACCCAAAAGTACAAGCTGCTGTGCTAAAACAAAGACAGGCAGGGAAATGCCCATTTGAGAACCACTGAATGTTTGGCAATTTTGCTAGACAAATGATTTTAACGACTAACTGACACTAAATATTACCCTTCAACTAATCCCATGCATATAAAGCACCGACAACTGATCCAGGACAGTTGATGTGGAGTATGGGCTTAATGTGAAACTCATAATCTGACTGAGGACCAGGTCTCTGCAGCAGCCACTTCACTTTCCTCCCACTGTGTATGATGGCCGCTAGATTAACTGTGGGGCTGACAAACTTGCAGAGCAGATTAAGCGTGGATCAATTAGCTACTAATAAGCAGGGTGAGCTTGGCAGTGCATGTGTGTGTACTTAGTTAGATGGAGGTGTGTGTGTGTGCACGTCTACGCTACTGGAGATAGGATTGCAGGCTGGAGGAGGAGGGGCTAAACGTTAAACGCCCAGGCACACTGATCTACCTTCAATCTGTCCATTTCAGTGCGTGTTCCTGGGCGCCTGTGAATGTGTGTGTGTCTGAGCTGCCCGAATCAATCACTTCCACTTCGGCGAGTTGTCCTTGCACTCTCCCTGCTTGTGTGTTACTCTGTAGTTCGGGCCTTGCCTACTAGCCTCTCAACTTATTTCCTGACTGACCTCGAGTTCATTCTCCTGATATTGACCTGTACTACGGAGTCAAAGAGCAACCAAAGTCCATATTCAGACCATCTTCAAACACAAAAAAAGATTCAAGAGTGGCACTTTTTTTGCCTTTGGTCCACTTTGATCCTTTTCAAAACGCTGTGAGTTAATGTCTTCCACTGTGCAAACTGTAGCATACTATGCAAAATACCAATTACAGACTTATTTTCCACAGCTGGGAATATATGTGTGTGTTATTACAGGTCACGTGATTCTTCCGTAATGTTCTGCAGCTGTTTAACCGTGGCTGGTAGCTGACTATGCGATTCTACCATAATACAAACAGACGAACGCGCACACGCACACACGCACGAGCTATCCCAATGCCTTGCAGAACCTCAGGATAAGAGCTCCTATTACAGCTCCTCAGGAAAAAAAAAAAATTGTCCTTGCAGAAAGCCACAGAGTCAGCATCCCCAATAAAGTCAAAGTCATCAGAGACCAACTGCTCTTGTGAATAAATGCTTTTCATTAACTGTTTTTATTGTGTTTAAAAGTGAGCGAGT
Organism: Gadopsis marmoratus; assembly: GCA_036023855.1. Lineage (NCBI taxonomy): Eukaryota > Metazoa > Chordata > Actinopteri > Centrarchiformes > Percichthyidae > Gadopsis > Gadopsis marmoratus. The sequence goes on from JAVQJF010115754.1 coordinate 15,215, forward strand.
GAGCGAGAGACACTGTGTGAGAAGAAGGTTTTGAGTAGCTTCAGAGCCCAGGAGCTGAATACAAATCAACCTGTGTCAAATCACATCAGAAAGACAAACACTGCGCAGAAGAATCTCTCTATTGTCTGTGAGTGTGTGTGTGTTGTGGTGTGGTGACGGACTCAGTGAGTGCAAAGACACTGTGTAGGACCTTGTTTGTGTGTGTGTGTGTGTGTGTGTGTGTGTGTGTGTGTGTGTTTCTCAGTTGGATGAGTGGATGCATGAAAGCCTTTGAGACAGATCTACTGAGCCAAGCTAAAGACAGGCTTCAGTGAAAGAGTGAAAGGAAGAAAGAGAGCATTCTTTCACAACAGACTACAGCCCTCCCCTTCCCACTAACCCCCCTTCCTCCCCCAATCCAATTCAACCTCCTTCTTCTTCTTGTTCTTCTCACCCTGTATCCCTCCCCCCCGTCTAGCCAGAATTAATGATTTCACCCTGAATAGAACCCCTATATTCACACACACACACACACACACAACCCCTGAGGGAGATCTGTGACCTCACATCAACAAACAGCACTAAGTGCTAAATACGCACTGACACAGAAAGATAATATGCTGTTTGTGACACATATACATAGAGCATGATATATGCGCAACGACTGTACATACAGAAAACAAACATATGATCATGGTGCAGAACGCTCAGTGACATAGAAACAGCCCCATCTGCTAAAATATGTCAGGATGTAATTAGTCTAAAAAAGGGGGTCCTTAAAATTCCAGTGGTCACACACACACACACACATACACAAAGGCTCTTAGTTAAACATTGAATAGCTCGCAGGAAGTGGCTATTTGGCAATTTAGAAGCGCCTCCCATGGCTCATCGAGCCTTCTCTCTTTGCTCTCGCCTCCAATCAGTCTCTTTTTATCTTTCTCACTCCTCCTCCTCGCTCCCTGCTTCTCTCTCCAGTTCCCATCTCCCTCCCTTGTTCGTGGCCGTGGGTGCCTTCCCACGCTCAGCACTTGAACTCGCACGCCCTCCCTCCTCTCCCCGTACATGCCGGCAAACTACATCGAGGGGCGACAGGGGCGCGTGAAACGACGTGTCTTGGCTTTATGTGGCGTCGCGAGGCTGTTTTCTGGTGCAGAGACCTGAAAGTCACCTTGTTTGAGGATTCAAATGAAATGCAGCAAAACTGGGCCAAAGCCCCTCTTTGAGGTAGAGCTGCTCTCTAAGGCAGCGCTGCCGACTCAGCCAGTGATTGATCACAGGACGACTGCAAGTGGTTTTATGCCTTTAACTGATTCTGATTCTTTTTCCATCCTGATTCTTTTTTCAACTAATCTTCAATCCAATAAAATATCAGAAAATAGTCAAAAATGTCCATCGTTAAGTTCCCAAAACCCAACGTGGTGTCCTCGAATTGCTCGAGTCCATAGGTATTACACACAAGCAGCAAACCCTCACCTTTAAGAAAGTGGAACCAGAAAATGTTTAGCATTTTCAGAAATTATCTTAAGTTTTTATTGCCTAAAGCACTGGTTCCCACACCTTTTGTACCATGACCTTTTGGAGAGCCAGCAATGCAAAAAATAAATAAATACCTTTCTCTATCGCTTATTGTTTCTGAATGTAGCACTTGAAACAGTTCAGCATGTTTGCTGAAGTTCATGTACTTCCATGTAATGTAATTTTTGGATCGTACTGGAAGTGGTGGAATGCACTTATAGCAATGTGCTTTGGATAAAAGCATGAGTTAAATAAAGGTAATGTAATGCAGACCCCTCATCTCAGATTGCATGTATGTCTAGGAGACGGAGTCTATGCGAAGAGCGAAGTTCCCTTCTCACGTGTTTCTGTGTCCTGAAGAGGTCATTCAAATTCTACAAAAGGAAAATGCAAAATAAACATAACTTTGTATCTCTTGTCTCTAATCTTGTAAATCCTCAGGTTTATATTGCAACCAGGTCGGGAACCACCTGACTAATCAACTAATATTTTCTGCACTAGGTTTATCCATAAAAATGACGCAGCAGGTGGGGGGTTAAGTGTCTTGATTCAAGGTCATTTCTCTCTCACACACACACACGCGGCATTTATCAGTGCAGGGAGGAAACCCACAACTCCGTGGTTGCAGGGCAGCCTCAGTCACCATTTGGCCACTCTGCTGCGGGTTTACAGTGTGGGCATGTGGCAGGAGGTGGGATGACATGGTGATGCTGCGTGATGAAGGGGATGATGAATTTCTGAGTGGGAGGTAATTAATCCGCTGCACTCGTCTTACCTTCTGGTACTCAGAGTCCTCCGGCCTGAAGTCACTGCTCACAAGCTGGAATTCCAAGTTGAAATGAGGCAACCGGTGGAGCAGATTCACCCACCAGGGCGGGGAGTAGTTCACTACGGCCGCCATCCTGATCCAGCTAACCTGCCGCTTGTCCCTTCGCCCTCTTAACCCGACTCCTCACACGGACACTGTGGAGAAAGTCCAGTTCACACGCGAACATCAGCATGCATCCAACGTACTACCCACACCATTTTGCCGTTTGTTAAGGACTTGCACGGCGTATTATTCAGATCATTCCATTGAAAACACGGGAATACTCTCCTCTTCACTATGGTCTGGCGATCAGTGACAACATGTTGCCGTGTGTGTGTGTGGTTAAAAAAGAAAAAGAAAAAAATAAAGCTACAATGTGACATTAAAATTCCATGAAACTGGAAGTCTGTGATAATGAACTGGGTGAACACTCTGGTGTTCTGTGGCTCAGAGCCTTGCAATACAACACATTAACGTCATAAAACAGCTCAGCTGCCACAAAACCATTAGAGTAAATATTAGAGTCGTGAAATGTCCCCTTTTGAGCAAATACCAAAGCTATGAGGTCATACTGTACACGGATGGCTGACGGCCAAATTACTGCAAAACGCGGGCTGAAACGGCCGCTTCGCCACACGGACACGACACGTGTAGGTCAGCCGGGTCCGAGCCGCAGCTGCCCGTTTATCCCGAGACGCTGTCAGCGGAACCCGGATCAGCGAGTTTATCCCGCTTTGTCTGTTAAAAGTACCGCAGTCTCGCGGAGTCGCCAAGGCAACGAGGAGGAAGAGGGAGGGGAGGGGAGGGGAGGAAGAGGGAGGGGGGGGGGGGGTAAAAAAGAAAAAAAAAAGGCAGAAATTCTCTTCAGGGCTCTCCGTCTTTACCAGTTCACACGGTTCACAGCCTACCTGCCCCGTGAAGCCGAAGTGTCTCGCAGAGACGCAGAGTCTCGTTCGGTGTCGTCGTGCGAGTCCGGGCCGCCGTACGGTTTCACCTATTGTCTTCCCAGATCCGGTGGTGGATTTGAAGCCCACTGCCGGGCAGCTGCTGCATCAACGCGGCCGCAGCGACCGAGGCGGCGGCGGTCCCGACCACATTGAAAGCAACGGACCAACGGTCACATGTAACAACGGACCAACGGTCACATGTCACCGAGGCGCCTTCTCGCGTCGACTGTCTCTCCCCCCCCCCCCCCCGACAGCAACAATGCTGAGGCCGCTCAAGGGTTAAGGGACATATGTTTTAACAGTTCGCCCCTTTATCCCGAACCGCAGAACCCGTCGGCGCTGTTCCCACGATGGCCGCCGGCTCAGTGCGTCCAGCGCTTCAACTGGATGATATTGTTGGAGCCGTGAAGCCAGACGCGGTGTTTAAACAGCCCTGGAGGACGGGGCTTTGCGGCAGCTCCAGCTCTGCAAGAGTGTGTGTGTT
>JAVQJF010115775.1:0-23623 GCA_036023855.1 Gadopsis marmoratus
TTATCTCATAGCACTTGTTAATATAGAGCAAGTCTAGACCAACTCTATATGTACAGACCCAACAATTCCACCAGGAGCAGCACTAGGAGACAGTGGCAAGGAAACACTGTCTTTAACAGACAGAAACCTCGAGCAGAACCAGGCTCTTGGTTCTCAGGATGAAAGAGAACACACAGCAAACAAAGTACAACTCCACATACAGAAAATGCAAAGCAACAGCAGCTACACTAATAACAGCTACACTAATAACGACAATAGCAGCAGCAGGCGTCCGCATCCACTCGACGTGACCCGTGTTCATCCAGACTGAGCAGCACCACGTCTCGGATATCCAGTCTCCACACACAGAGAGAGAGACATGGACAGATAAACACCCATCGATAGACACAGACAGACACAGAGACAGATAACACAAACAGACAGACATACAGTGAGAGAGACACAGATAGGAAGACACGGAGAGAGAGAGACAGAGAAACAGAGAAACAGAAGTTTAAGACACTGATCAAATCAAGAATTGGAAAAACATAGGATACACAGTTAGCTATGTGGCTTTAAAATGCAGACTTTTTGTTCTCTAAATTACAGTATCTCTTTAGTAAAAACTAAACTACACCAATTTTGCATTTGAAGATCAGCTCACTAGTCTTGGTTAGTACTACCTGTGAAACCAGTTGTATAATGTCTTCTGCGGCTCTGGGTGAACTTTGGAGAAAGTCAGAAAAAATAAGTGTGGAGATGTCACCCAGGTTACACTAGTTTGTAGTGAGGTGGAGCATTTAGCAGCTAACGAGCCTTTCCATAAGGAGTTGGTATAGAGCTTAAAGAGAGTGAATATTGGACATTCATCTGGTCGCCGGAAACGTGACTACAAATGAATGTTGCTCTGTCTGACTTTGTCATATAAACTCTATAAGTGATATGTCAGTGCTGAGTTTACAGCTTGTTGCAGTGCTCTGAGCCCTCTGAGTGTTTATCCAGGGAATGTTGAGTGAGCTCAAAACAAACAGAACAGGATGGAAATCAGCTACAAGACAGGTTGGGGTTGGATATTACAAAAACCTGCTGCTGAATGATCAAACCTGATACATACAACATCATGGCCCGTGTCTTGGGAACCGATGTAGAATCAAATGAAGCAAATGAAAGGAAAACTCCTGTATTTTGTAAGCTGGGCTCTATTTTTTTTTTTTTTTTTTACAAATTCTGGGGTCTAAATGAATGATAGTTACCAAAAGTTTTGGTATTGGTCCAGTAGATCGCCTCCACCGGCAACCATGAAGGGGCTGAAATGGCTGCAACGTAATCCTTGTGGGAACTGCACCCGTGAAATAGCCATCCACTAAAAGTGCCGCTGACAGGCTCAGACTGTTATTCTAAGTGTCTGACAACATTATGGAAAGGATCCATACAGAGACTTTACTTAAAGTCTTCCTGCAACATCTCAACATCTTGCAAGATTTCAGAGTCTCTTCCTTGAGTGTGACTTCTGTTTCTGTTAAACAAAAAGGAGGAGATCTACTAGACCATTTCCACAATGTTTGGTAACTACTGGTACTTCTTAAAAATGGTGCCCAGGTTTAAAAATACCACACTATCCCTATAATGACATCATCTGAAGTGGAAGAGATTAAACACATTGTGTCAGTTTTAACGTATATACAGTAGTGTTATAGGAGCAGAGATTTTTATGCCTCGTATAGCTCAGTAGGTAGGCTGGCTCTACCCAACACTGTCCAATTCTTTTTCCATTCCTCCCATAAGGAAAAAAATGCTATCGTGGCACAGTAAGGTGCTTTGGATAAAGGCATCCACCACATGGCACATGGCTGTATGTGGCCAGTCCCTGATGATCAGTCTTGCTGCAGGCCTCATTTTATTTGGCAGCTCATTAATATGAGAAAAAAGTCCACCGTCAAATCAAGGGCCACATGGAAGGCATCATCATCCACCTCCTGCCTTGGTTTATTATCTGTCTGACTGTAACCTTGAGGTCCATGTGGAATGCAACAGGTTTTGCATTCAAGTAGATTTTCACACTTGGCAGAGTGAAAGGTGTGTGTGAATTTACTCTGAGTCATGAAATGGTAATGATGTGTGTGTGTGTCAAAGAGGGGGAGAGCTTGGTGCTCCAAAGCCCTAAAGTAAGCTTTTTGTAAGCCAGGAGGTTGCTATGAAACAGTGATGTAATCGCTACCGTGAGTAATTTGCAAAGAGAATGACTTCATCTCTACCTTTTTGGATTGGATTGTGAGAGTTGGCTTGTAACTCTGATGGCACAGAGAGAAAAACACTGCATGGGTGTCTTTTTAAGCTTAGCTTAGCCTGAAGATTGGAAGAAAGAGGACAAACCTTTATTGGCTGTATCCCAAGGTGAAAAATGGTCCTGAAGCCTCCACTGGTTACCTGGCAACCTTACGTTAATGCCAGGAAGATACTGCATTCGGCCAAGAAATACTACAGCACGTAAACCCAGATAAAACCACACATTTTTACACTTTGCCTTGTGTAGGGATTAAGCAAATTAAATATGCTGTAACATGTTAATTAGTGAGCTTTAAAGGTGCTGTCAGGCAGGCAGAGCCAGGATTGCTTCCCCTCCCACACCTCCAGTCTTCATTCTAAGGTAAACTAACAGTCTCCTGGCTGTAGCTTCCTATTTAGCTTACAGATATGATACCAGCAGAGGCCTCCGTATGAGTGAACACATATGTATTGACATGTGTATAATAAATATAATAAAGAGAGCTGAAGATCTGGATGTGATGAGGAGTTGACATCAGACACTGAATGTGGTGAACTGGAGGTGAATGGGGTGGAGGAGGGTCGCAACGATTCCTACAATAATATCTGAGCTCAGAAAGCTACTTGCACTGAGCACAACATGAAATCAGATCAGTTACAATTATTTTTGAGTGATTTCTTAGTTAAAACAACCTTGGTTTGTTTGGCTGCGCTGTAAACAGACACAGCAGATACTATTCTCGTGTATTTCTGGTACATATTAAACTACATCTGTGTTTGCCACCAGCACATGCAAGTGTCACCAATTCTACCGGGATTATAACTTCAAGGTTTGTCTTGCTGAAGGGTGCTTTGATGAAAGCACACATGACTGTGTGTGATTGTGTTGAACATGTGGTCCTCTGGTAGTAAGATGCTCTTCTAAACCATGAAGTCATCACAACACAAGGTCACTTCCTTTGCATAGCAACTGTGTTTACTTCATTTATAAGCAAATTAAAAACAGGAGCACAACATTTCAGTCAGACAACTCACATTTGAAATGTTTATTATAGCAGTAGAACGTAGTTATGAATTTGGCCTCTAGGCTCCGACCTCATCACTCCCTGCAGATATGTTTACATAGAGATATTGGGACGTGGTGAGCAAATATCTTAAACCTCCTAGTGGATGTTGGGGTGGTGGTGGGGCTGAAAGAAGAGGCAGCTGTGGCACTGACCAGCAGAGGGGGAGATGGGACATTTTGCAGCTTAAATTTGCTGCCAGATTGGGAGGGCGTGTTTGGTAGATGGTTGTGGTGTGTACAGTATTGCAGTGCAGCACGAGATGTCTGCCTGAAGTAGCTCGCAGGCGTCGCTTCATTTATACCTCGGTCTAGCTCAAGTAAAAACACTTGATTCTTTTTCTTCTAGGAAAGCACAACTGATTGTGTATAGTAATGCAATTTAAATTCTCAGGTAATTGTAATAAACTAAATAATACATGGTGCACATCTAAAGCATTTCATTTAGAATGTACCATTGTGGAAAGTGTTGTGTGGTGAATTTGTGTCTTCAAATCGTTAAGATTAATGATTGTGATCAATAACTGCTTAATTGTACAATTTCCAGTTGTATGATTATAATGATCATTTTAGCCACAATTGTTCGGCTTTAACGCTTCTTTCTGATGAAATTAAATGACTGGATGAGTGAGCTAGGGAGTGCAGTGCAGCCCGGTACTATCACCGTCTGCACACTGTGGAACTGCAGCGTACAGGACGACATCGCAGCAGCAGAGCTCGTTGCGTTGTCATGCTCCAGACATGTCATGGGATTATGAGTAATGCGAATCACTTAGCAATGATAGTGTGTGTGCTAGTGCCCCAGCAGCAAGCATTAACATTCTGTAATTGCATTAAGTGTGATCTGCATAACAAAAAAAGAGATTGGACTAATTTTGCATTCTTTATGCACTATTTTTATTCATTATGCTGTTTAGCCATTTTCAGTTCTTTCAGACTTTCTTTCATTCTATCAGTATTTGCAGCTGCAATCACCTAATTAAGAACGTGTTAAAGCCATGTTACTTGTTGAATTATTTCTCACTATGCAGGATGAAAAATAAAATGACACACAGCTTTACACATTCACAATAACAAATCTTTTATTTTTTTTATCACAGGATGTAGCAATTTGTGTCATGTATTTGGGGATTGCTCAGCTCTGATCTAAAGAAGCAGCAGTGGTATGGTTCGTCTCTTACTTAATAACTGACAGACTTGTTTTGGGTCTCTCAGTGGACTTTCTGGGACGTTTTGTTTTAAAAAAAGGTCTACTTAATTGCCACTGTCACACTTCCCCATAATTGACAAATCCACAGACTGTGGACATTTCCCAAGTTCTTCCTGTCTGGCCTCATCAGCACCAATTTAGTGATCTGCCCCTAAAGTCATCCAGTAAAAGGTGAGCAGCTATATTACTAGCACCAATTGTTATATAACATCCATGCCAATCCAGAAGTGTGACGCATAGCGAGTTTGATTCAGGCTGTCTTTGCTGCATATCATTCATTCTCTTACAGTTTTCATAAGAACGTTTATAGTCCTTTGTGGATTTTACACTAAACATATTAGTAATGGCTGCAGCCATAGAGAAGCTTTTAATGGATTTCCCAGCATGCCTCTGCTGAGATTGGAGTCTTGTGTGTCATTGGTAAGGCACCACAGGAGCCTGAACACTGAAATCAAGACATCGTCTTTAAACTGTGACCTGTTTGACTCCTGGCGTGAGGTTTCAGGGGGACAGAAATGAGCTCTTCATTGATTTCTCCCTTATCTCTGATTTCTTCAGAAGTGCATTTTTAGATTTCTGACATATATGTATAGGAAATGCTTTTACCCTCATTCTCAGATTTTCTTACAAGAGCACAATTGGGATTAAACTGTATCAACCTGCACGCTTGCATTGCCACTGAAAATCCATACGGGCTTTGTGCCGATGGGAGGTTGGAGCAACAACAACGCACACAGACACAATAACCTCTCTGCCTTCTGGCTGGAGGTTTATGCCTGCATGTGTGAGCATGTTTGTGTCTGTAAATGTCTGCGTGAGTGTGCATGGCTGTGTATGATCTGAGTTTACCGGTAGATTATCTACACAATTATATATGCAAGTGTGAGGAAATCTGCAAGTGCATGCACAGGTATGTCCCGTCCTCCTAGAGGGATGAGAGGGCAGCTCTCCGAAGTGTGATAAGTTGCTTAAGACTGTGACTTTGAACAAGGGCGCCTCCCCTGCCGGTGAAGGAAGCTCATTCATCATAACACATGCTGTGCGACAGACAGACAGACAGACAGACAGACAGACATGAGCTTACAAGGAAGACATGTCATGCCTGCAGTGAAGGGATCTGCCTATTTGTGGAGCTGGCATGTACATGTTGTCCCGGAGCTACAGGCCCCCACTGGAGAGCTGTCCTTAAAATGACACACATTTATCCACTCAACATGAGGACAATTGACTGGAGAATTAGGCCAGACACTATCAGATGCTGGCTGGAGCATTGCTAAGTTTAGATGCAAGTAAGATAATTGCTCTGTTCCTTAAACGCATCAGGAGCTAAAGCTTCTCCGTCATCTTGGAACCGGTTACATTTTGAGATTTGGTTTCCTTAGATTTTGCAGGAGATTAGATTTACACAGAGTTTGGATACTTTTTTCAAGGAAAGACATCTTTTCGGAGAAGGAAGAAACCCCATTTTTCCTAAGAAGCCATTAAAACAAGCCAGTCAAGCGTGGACGGGATGCAGAAATGTGACAGACCACTTTCAACATCCAAATGTCCTCCTTTGGAAAGCAAATGGTTTTGTCCTGTGTCTGTGAGGCTTTGGAAAACATACAGAAAAGCAACCGATTATTAAATCTGCCGGCTGAGACTCGGAGAACATTCTCTGATCCCGTTTCCTTCTGGAGATTGATGTGTGCAGATTGAGAGCACCCTTACCATGCCAAGGTTTACAGATTTTTTGCGGTAATGAAAAACATCTTCAGTATGGTTTTGCCCTTCATTATGCACTACTGAAGCCAATGACCAAGGCTGTAGGTTTCATTAAGAAATGTCAACGCTCGTAATTAGGTTTTGGACACGCCTCTGTGCTGTACGACAGTACTTACAAAAAAGGTCATATGCAAAAGGCCAGGTACGAGCAATCAAATAAGAATTTGAGCTGAACCAAAAGCCTATTTTTCCTCTTATCTTAAACACTGTCCTTTTTGATGCTAAAACAGTTGGAGGGATGGAGGGAGGGGAGCTTGGATGGAAAAGATGGAGCAGAATCACCATGGTTACTGTCAATCTATATAATACTTTTGTTCCTCTCTACCTTTAACCCTTTATTTCCCTCTTTCGTGCTGTCTGTCTCTCTCCACCCGTTTATCTGACTCTTTCTCCCCACGCTCGGTGGGTGTGACGTCTGGAGCTCATCAAGCGATGACAATGATTTATGCCACGACATGCTTCCGCTGACGGATAGCCGCATTACTGCCAGACGTGTCATGCATGACAAACGGCAATGGATGCAGTTACAGGATAGGGTTTGGGTGCTGTGGGGTGTGGAATGACGGGTTGTTGTGTATCAGAGTGGATGGGTTTGATGCTGGGGGTTTGAGGTTGTATCTGCGGTTAGGGTGTTGCAGCTGGGGCCTAAGTATAGCGGCTAAATTTGGATGGAGACCTGGTATCTCTTCCACAGAGTACTGCCAGTTCGTCACTGGTTAGGCTTTTTAATATCGGTGATTAGATTAGAAAAAAGCGGGGGAGATGTCACACCGCAGGCAGTCAGAATGTGTTGATGCAGTCATCAGAACATGTTGAAATAACCTGCTTAGATGGTTGCTCTAACCTTCTCCTTGTCACAAAGAGTTTGCATCACTAGAAATCCCCCCCCAAGGACAGCCTACTTTATATGATGGATGTGCACAATCAATCATCTGTTATCAAAATAATTAGTATTTTATCACCTGAAATGCAGTTCTATGCTAGAACCATCCAATTAGAGTGTTGGGTGTGTAATTTAATGTTGTGTAGTACTGGCACAAACAACTGCAGCCAGATCAATTTCCTGTTTGAGTTTGGGAACTTAACACAGCCCAAATGTCCACTATCTCAATTAGAAGCAGTCTCTTGCACTGGATGTTTATCCCAAGGAGGTCATTAAACTGAATAACTTAACAAATAAAAATAACAACTTCTAAAATGTTCTGTTTCTTTGTGAATCTCCATTGATTACAGTGTGCAAAGATGAGAATTTTCTCCTTCCCTTGGCCACAGGGAGTTCAGCTACAGAGCAGCAAATTGGTAGTGAAGTTGGTGTCTTGCTCTTTGAGTTGTTGGCAGGGCTGCACTTTCACATGAAGGATGCTAACTGTAATCTCCACGCCACGCTGCTGCCCTCCATTTTGACTTTAACAAGACAAGATGCTTCCCGCATGACACCACAGGCAGCTCCTCTGGTGCCGATCTCGACCTCTGACCCCCAAACACACGGTTCCTATCACACAGTTAGATGTTCATCTCCAATCCACCTATGAGGTCACCACTTGCAAGGTCAGATGTGTGAAATGTGAGGGTAAAGGGCTCATCCCTCCCCCCTTAGTGCAGGATCATCAGATGGACTCCTGCTGAGCATGTGGCTGGAATTAGCATCGATCTGACTAGCTCATGTTCTCACATGTAATATCTACGGACATGAGTGTGGTTCATATTAGCCTCAGCTTGCCCTGATAGACTGTGTAGGGAGGGGGAGTAAAGTCAGAAGTCAGATGGAGGACAAATGATGACTGCTTTTTGGCATAAACAGATAATTTGGAAGAAAATACTAGGCATCATGTTGCTCATTGGCTAATAGCACAATACTTTGTTGGCGGCGGACAGCTTTCTAATAGTTTCTTTTATTCAGCTTTACTTGGATTTTTCTATTGCACTGCTAATCAGTGGAGCTGAGGATTGTGGGGTTTGTCTTAGCTCTGGTATGATATTGAATGACCCCACTTTTCCACTCTTGGATAGTAGCTGATTTGAGCATCAAAATGTAAGGTTCAAGTAGTATTACAAACACGAAAAGGGTTAAACTGTATAGATGAAAAAGGGGTAAGACAGATAGCGTATATGATAGACAAGCCAGCTGTTTGTTCCATGAATGACTGGTCTGTCTCAGTGCCTGCCTCTTGCAAAGTCAGCCCAGTGCTGAGCCTAATGTCCCGCTAGCTTCGACTGAGATTGGATTCTTCTCCAAACAAACTGCTCAGATAAGACAAAAGTCCTGAAATGCTTCCCTGGACAGGTAGACCACATTTGGTCATGGTTGAAGAAATGGGGGATAGTGCTGGGAGTGAGAAGAGAGAGTGAGAGCAGCTTTGTTTCAACACGTTTTTCAGATTTTGCTGAGCATTAGCTAAACTTCTTAGTATACAAACAAGTACAGTGAGTGACACCTCCTTATCGGAGGTAAGTGTGAGCTTAGACGGATGTATTGTTTGTCACTGATTGATGCCCACCCAGCAAAGCTCCTTTATGGACAAGAACCCCATTGGCTGTTTGACAAACTTCCTGGGTTACTTTTGTGATTAAATGCAGCCTGAACTGTTGATTGTTCGATAAAGCGGTAAAATCCTTCCTTGGCTCGCCCAGTGCTGCACGTGCTGTGGAGGCTTGGCACCACTATTTTGGTCGGAGTCCCTTTGATATCTCAGTGAGCGGAGCTGGAGTCTTGCCAACAGACGTCAATACTACATTGGTGCTTTAATAGATTGGTCTCATTGCTCTGGAACTCTGTAAAACTGTTGATTACAGTGGCTTCACAGCCGTCACACCCCTGCCTCTGTGCACAGATGACTGTCCTAAAATGTAAAAATAATGGGTGCAGCTGAAAAAGGGGGTAAAAGCTGTCAAATAGACTGGCTAAATTTGGCTTGTTTCTGTGTGTGCATGTTGCAGATTATGTTGGAGCCCAGGGCGAGACAAAGTGTTTTGTGGATAAGTGCAGACTTCCTGGAGATGACATTTACATTTTGTGCATGAAGCTGTGCTGTTGTGAATGGTACCTTTTTCGTGAACACATGGCTGTTTGGGACCAAATATTGGCCATTGTGGACATCAAACGGGTAACCTAAGATGATTCTGCACCTCACATATTGCGTCCAATGACAGTGTCAATGCATGACCTACTGTGCACTTTATGCAGCAAGCGGGAAAGTTAGGGTGTGGAGGCATTTAATGATTTTTATGCAGGAAACCAGGGTTTGCACGCCACCAGTGTCTTGGCACGTCCAGCCTGAACAGGGTCGTCAATGGCTGTGATGAAGTCTGCAAGCTGAAACGTGTTGTCCTCAACAAGTGTTGCTGGAGTTTTTCTGTTGACATCTTAAGACAATTTTCCTCATCTATGCACCTTAGAAGAAGGTTCTGTTGTGCCAGAAGTAAGGGGGAACTGTAAGGACAGACTGTACCTGCCATCCATCCTTAGTCCTAACCATACTGTAGGTTCCTTACGCAGATTAAAGTGAGAATTTTATAAACGTTGGCATTGGATGTAAAAGAAAAATCATTACATTTAAACCAGAGTTTAAATGTAATGATTTTCTGTTATCAATGTTCTTGTCTGGCAAAAGCACTGTCCTTCGTGATTTCATTGCATAAAAGCTCCCAGGCGATCTCATCTGTGTTTCACTTGGGTGCCACATCAAATTGGGTTCACTGAAAGAACTAAAGCTGTATTAGTCCACCTTGGTGTTGACAAAGTTGTTTGCAGGACTCTGCTGAATGATTTCTATCGTTTTACCTGCAATTGAATGTAGTAAGAATTCTCACCGTCTGACCCTTAAGAATTGATTTTTTTTGTTTGCTCTTTCTGTGCCTCTCCTCTTTCCATAACTGCACACACAAAAGGAGACCACTTGATTGGACCTATAGCAGTGAGTTATCGCCAACATGCTTTTAAATGATGCAAGCCTATATGCTGTCAAGGCCCTATACTTCCTTACTTAGACCCCTCTTCTATTTCCTCTCAGGCTGAACATTCAGTGAAAGCCACGGGTTGTCTGAAATGGAGTGCTAATTGAATTGTTATATTTTCACACAGGAGGATACAAGTGAGTGAGAAAATGGCTTCACGCAGTGGCCTTGTTTGACCCCCTTTTTTCTCCTTTTTTCCTCTCTTTGCGACTATCCGGAGCTTAAGCCCTAATCTCCTCTGCAGTACATGAAACCAAGCTGTTTTTCGCTTCTTTGGTTTTCTTCCCCCTTCAGTTCCTAGCAGATCAATTCACTCCTTCATCTTAACACCAAATCCATTCCACTCTACACTATCAGGAGAAGCTACTGTTGCATCTGGAACACCATGATGCCATAAGTCATTTTTTACAGCTGCCTGGAGGACCGTATAATCTCTGCCACGGCCCTTCTCTCACAAACACACACATAGACAAATGGCCAGCGGAAGGTCAGGTCAGCAAAGCAAGAGAGAGAGGGGAATGCTGCCATGATAACAAACATCCTAGTCCCCTGGGACATGGGCCAGTCCTGGTGTAAATGCTCTGTTAAAGAGACAGGAAGAAGAAAGAGAGAGGATCAAATTGGATGAATTGTGACTCAAGTGCTGGGTGGGGCTCGAAACTGATTGGACCTGTGAAGATTTTACAGTGGTACAATGTAACAGACGATAGTGAAGCTTTGCAACGACATAGGAGTTTGCTTTAATTTGTGTAAGAGAAATAGGAGGCCTTCAAATACTTAGCTGAATTTAAAATGCTTTCTCTAGTAACAAGATAGCACTAAATCAGCATTTTTGTTGTTCTTTAGATCGACTCGCACTCATGTTCCCCATGAAGTGTGATTTGTGGTACATTTTTAAAAATATCCTGTGAGAGTAAAGGGTTCAGTACAGGTCATGTGGAGTCAGAGGAGGGTGACCGACATGTTGAGCGGGTGGAAAGCACCTTTTGAGGCTACATTTCTTCTCTCTGAGAAAGTCCTCACCCACACGTTGTGCCTTTTACCTTCTGAAGATTATCACATATCCCCGCCCAGCAGCAACACTGTTGGCAGGAGGACACGGCATTACAGGGAAGATAGCCAGGGTGAATCTCAACCTATGTCAGCGAATGGAGTCCTGGTAAGCCAGACCCTGACAGTAACTGCCAGAGGATATTCATGGGGGGTGGGTGCCTGGGAATGGAGTGACTACGAGGTGTGTAGTGGGGGGAGGCGGGGTTTTAAGCATGTCTTTCCACAGGGGCCGTTATCAGACAGGAACATGGCTGCTTCAAATGCTGGTAGATTAAGATTAGGCCACGCTGCTTGGGGCAGGTGAAATCTGCCCAGCTCAAGTCTCCTTGAGTGCTCCTCGGTGTCAGTGTCAGAGTCTCATTGTGTTGACCCTGAACTCTGACCCCTATGGAGGATGATAAAAGCAGTCAAAACGGTGGACACAATTATAGTTTTCATTACTTGAAGTCAAACTATATTTTGTTACGCCCCAAAGCTACACACTTTTGTAAAAAATCCACAGATTGTCTTTTATTTAACATAAACATAAGCACTTAAATTGAGGCCAAACAGAGTCAATGGCACCAGTCGGGTTTCTTGGTTCAAACCCCTGACTGTGTAATTGTCTGAGAATATATCCATAGAATGTATTTTAATGTGGCTCCTGCGTCCTCTGTGATGAATCAGTAGACGTGCAGTATTGGCAGTTCAGCACAAGAGAGACAGTGGTTCTCTGATGTCCACAGGCTACAGACATGGGTCCTGGCTCTCCACACAGACCTAATCAATGTGCTCGTGACTCCCTGCCTGCTGGCTAATGAACAGCTAATGTGCTCCTCTCCCGCTGATCTGAAAAGCACTCACTTTGAAATTGTCACAGCGATTATTACCTCCTCCATATTGCATGAGTTTGGATGTAAACGAATTTGCTCCACCCCTTGCGCACCCATCTCTCTCCCCTCCTGACATGCCCAGGCCGGATTTCTTTCACATGATCATGATACTTTCGGTAGCGGGTGTCGTTCTTCTTCCCCGCAGATTTGTGGGAACTGTCATGCTGTGCTTGGTGCAAGAGGAGTTTGCGTTTGTAGCATTAAATCCATTTTTCTGCGCTGAGCCTATCCTTGGTAGACACGAGCCCCGAGTGCGAGCTTCTGTGTTCAATTTCTTGAAACAAGCTCTACGGCTGTTTTGACACTTAAGTCAGTGCTGTTTTCCAGCTGCTGCACTTGTTTCGGCATCACCGCAACCAGACTTAACACTGACTCAGCACAGCATCAGCACATTGCTTTTAAATGCCTTTGCCTTCCAAACATCCCTCTGAATAAACATATACAACCGCATTGTTTATCCAGTAGGCTAATTAACTAATTGTTTAACTCTGCATGCAACTCTGACTGGTGTACTCAGCAATTCCAGCCGTTCATTAAGTCTGCCTTTGTGTTTTTCCCTCTCTGTAATCCACATTTCCATGTCACTGCCAGTGCTAGAATAATTGTAGAGCGAGATAATTGTTGACATACTGCAGGACACATGAACTGACAGTAGGGCAGGACTTTGGAGCCTGTGTCAAAGAGGAAAAAGTCATTTTCTTGTGAAAGCCAGGTCCTCAGGTGACCTTAGAGGAAAGCAAAGAGTTCACGGGGCTGCACAGCTTATTGGATTGATGACAGATGATGAATTAATGACTGCTGATATTTTCTCTGTCTCTTGCTCTCTGCGTGTGCACAGGCTTTACGTTACAATGACAGCCTCTAACAACAAAAGCAAAGATACAAGGTTTACTTTGTGAACAAACAGGCACTGATGCTGTTGGGTCTGTATTACAGGGTTTGTCTTGGCTGCTGTGTTTCAAGGAGTGCATGTCCTGCTAGATAGGAAAGGAGTGAGCATTGTGGCTGATAGGGCTGCTTTCTGACTAGATTGTGTCAGCCTTGTCGAACTGCTCTATACCTGCTAGCAATCTTCTCGACTGCCATTGTTGCTGCGTTACTGCATTTTGCAGGATATTACCACCACCTGTAGATCACTGGAATAGTGTGAAACCATTGGCAGGAATCTGCATTGGGTCACCTGCATGAGTGTGTGCATGTGCACGAGAACAGACAAAATGGGGACCCACCATAGACGGTATATAAAAATGGATGACATGACAGCTCCCCAAAAGTGAAGGAAAACATCTCACCAAAATGTCAAACAGTTACTTTGAAGCCACTGGGCCAGCTGTGGATGACTTGAGTATTTTACTGGGAGTGTGACGGCAGGGTTACCAGCATCTTATGGTCTATCCGCCCCTTGCAATTAAAGCGAAACTATGTTTAGAAGGTGTATCCTACTCTCCCGGAAACTGTAGTTTCTGGGAGAGAAATAACTCACTTTTGGTAAATAATAATCCTGATTTATTTGTTGATTGTAACATGTAATTGTTTTGACCCCAATTTGTAATTTTGTCTCATCAGCGTTTTGTTCACATCAGATAAAACAATTAAAATGTTGTTAAACTCATTATTCATTATTTTGGAGACTGTATTCTGCATCACACCACAGGCCCACGTGCTACTAAAGTGCTACAAATTCAAATGGCAGCACACTGACTGTTTATTGGTGCTAATGGTTTTCAGCAGCCATAACCAAAGCTGATGGGTGGACCAGTATGAATTTGGGCAAATTAGGCTGAAGGCAGCATGTGTGCCTGGGATCATGGGATTCTTAAATGGTGTTTCCATAGCAACAGTGATTTCCCCTCACTGCAGGTGATTATTCTGTGGTGGTCCACCCGGCCGTGGCCTACCTGTGGTGGGGTTGTGTGTAGTCATTCATTTTTCCATTAAGCTTTGTTTGTACAGGGTGGTCCAATGAGAATTAGCAACTCTCATGTACGCACAGCAATAAAAGCAGAGAAAACGAATCAATAAGAAGATGATATAGAGCTATATAAGTGAGAGAGTTTAATACAAGTTAAAACATACATTAGTATTTAAAAATCCAGGTCCAGTTTAGGTTTATGGAGATTCAATTAAAGGTCTATACTCGGTAACATGAGTAAATTCAGCTGTAGTTCCAACTGAAGCAAAACATTTAAAAGCTTTTTAGTTTCAAATCAGTCAAAATGTGTGATCAGAGGCTGTTCCAACATCAGTGAACAGTGCTAAAGCTGGAATCCACCTTTCCTTAAACCATGGGGACACCTCCTTTTGTTTTTATTGACCTGGTAGTGTGAAGAAGCATGTCTATGGATTATTGTGTTCATTATACGTTGGCTCAGAGCCACAGCGGATAAATTACTCACAAACAAGGACTTTTAAGGGACCAGATTTAGACTTGATTAGAGGAAGTGTTGCAAGACACCTGAAATACCCCACACGGCATTGAGTTATTAGACTGCCAGTGACTGTCATGAGCTACTGAGTGATTGGCTCTGGTTCCTAGTAAACAACACTGTAGATTGGCCCAGTCTCTGATTGCAGACCAGTGGGATTGCCAGCAGTAGGGAATACATTTCTGTCAACCCACTGGACATCTCATTTCTCTGACATTCATCCAAACAACAAGGTTTTTGAAGTACTAATGATGGCATTAAAAGAAAAACCATTAGGATTCATCCTCTGGGGACCGTGAATATTTCTACCAAATGTCATGGCATTCCATCCAGAGGTTGTCAAGATATTTACCTCTGGAGAAAAGTGTTGGGATGACTGATGAGGTGTTCAATGGTTCTAGGTAAATGCTGCCTCCGTGTCACTTAAAGACTTAAAGATATACCAGCCGCATTAGGGAGTTTCACCACTGAGTTAAGATTATTTTGTCACATTTATTTCTAACGTCAAAAATGTACTTTCATGCTGTACATTGCAGGGCTGTTGGATTACAGATGTTCCTATTATTTAGTATCCCTCTGTGGTCCAAAAACCAACAATCAGTTAAAATTCCTTAACATTTGAGATTCAACCTTTGTTGTATTTGTCTAACCCTACTCCTGCAGACAATTCTTTTGTTTTTTTAAACACAACCCAGTCAAACTCCATAAAAAGACATTGCGAATCAAAGCTTGGAGTTTCCCTTAGCTGGTTACTTTACACTGTCAGACTGCTGTCAGAAGAGAGCTAAATTAGATGTTTCCTCTATTCCTCTTGAGTCCAGCATTTTTTTTTTCCAGTAAGCAGACCGTCTAAAGAAGGACTCATACAGTAGCTACATCTGTACCCAGATGTTGCTAACCGTATGCTGCCAGGCAGTGTATTTACAGTTCACGTGCTGCCTTTAGGAGTTGCCATGATGTTCTGCTCATGGATATCCATTCATCATGTCTGTCATTTCTGTCACTGCCTGTCTGTTGTTGTGGTTCTCTACATTTTGTTGTGGTTCTCTACTCACTGCACCACAGACTCATTCATCATGGACCTATTTTGTGCCTTTTTGTGTCTAGGTGATCTCTTTAAAAAGAGAAGGTCTTGGAAATGGTTAACAATGTTGTTGTTGGAGATTGCACAGAACGATAGTAGATTATGTTGAGTATTTTGGGCTCTCTGAAGTAGGCCAGCCTTCTCTGTAATTGATGGACTGGCCTCTTTTCTTATGTTCATCCTCAGTGAAAGTGAAGGATATATTACTACTACTCTAACCCTGCTACTACTACTACTACATACCAAATACTACTAGTGTTGTTACATGTGCCAACCTTGCTGACACAGTTTTTGCTGCTACAACTACTGCTACCTCTGCAATGATCATTTCCAACAGCTGGGAACATGCCTTAAGATTATGGAAACCTAGTAAGACAAGACTTCTCACACATACATATATCTACCAATGTGCACAGATCTTTTTAGGCTTAAAAGTCAGAAGGGAGCACATATTGAATGACTCAACTAACACAGAAGATAACAGTGACAGGTTGACTAGACAACACCCCAAATCCCACCACAACACAAATTCTTGCATGACTCCTGTTCCAACAATGAGAATGTTGGGATGTGTTTAGAATTTAACATGACACATTGTACTGTACATAGTATGACTTGGTCCAAATGGTTCCAGTCCATTGTGATGCTGACAGAAGTTGACAGTTGTAATGTGTACACTCCCCTTTAGCAATTAGAACAGTACTTAACACTGGTATTTGTATGCTAGCCACATTGCTATAGGAAGGGCAATGCTGGATGTCAGTTGGTCGGTCGGTCTACCACTTTGGTCCAGACTGAAATGTCAACTATCAAATGGATAACCATGACATTTGGTACACATGTTTATGGTCCCCAGAGAATGGTGATCCTGTGACTTTTCCTCTAGTGCCACCACGAAGTTAATGTTTGTGATTTTTAATGATTTTGTTTTTTGACCAAATACCTCAAAAAACTATTCTTTCTCCTGTGATGATTATGTCACACCACATAGACTTGGATACCCTTGGGTGTTAGACCTGTGTCAATAGTACTGAACGCTACTCGACCCAGCTGGAGTGAATTTGGACCAAGTATGAGTTACTATGAACCAATGGACCCATGGAGAGCTCTTGTTCAGTATGTTTGGGAAGCTGGAGCCCATCCTAGCATGTATTAAGGGAGAATCAGGATGCACCCATGACACCTTGCCAATAAAATGGTTATTTTGATAATATTAAACACTATCCATACTGTAAGAATTGTGTAAATGAAGCTTACTTTGGCTTCTGCAGTTTTGCATGCTGTTGAAGTTGGGATTGTCAGAATTGTTTCACTTCTTTGCCTTGATTGTCACTGATGGTAAGGCAAAGTTTAGATATGGGATGCTTCTGTTTGAATTTACATTCAGTGAAAGCTCTGTGGCCTCCTTTTACTGCACCGCTTGGGTTTATTTGGAGCAGCTGTGGTTTCGCTCTAATCAGCTTGTAAACCTCAGATTCTTTGGCAGCACTGGCAAATTGTCAGGTTGACTGACAAACGTTAAACACCTTTGGTCATTATTTTTATTATGTAGTTTACTTGAAACTTCTAAATTAATAAATCATGTGTGGATGGGTCTGAATGTGTTCTTACAGATCTTACTTGTGTTATTTCCTCACACCAGTCCTAATTTCATTAATGAAAACTATGATGAAAAATGTACAACCTTTTTCTTTGGACTAAAATAAGACAAGATAGAACGCAACCTTTGATTAAAAATATAAATGATGATTGTTCACATGAAACCCCATTGAAAATCAGACAAGAAGCGACACAAACCACGAAACCGGTCAGGCTAACAGGAAAGAAAGCTAATGCTAACCTAATATTATCAAGGTCTATGGTGGTAATGTTCCTTTCAGTCAGCTACTTCTTGTTTTGCTATCAGTAGGGATGAGTGCAAGGTTAATGTAGGCTGTTCATCCTCATAATCTGCCCCCATGTTACTGTTATGTTGCTGTGTCAAGCTGAAACCAAAATCAGGATTCCTTTATTTTTATTTTTTGGAACATTTCTGCTTATTTCACAGATATTCCCAGGTCATTTCTCCAAACAGGCAGCCTTCCATCAACCTTTTTTGAAGCTTGGAGTTTACAAATTGAGAAATTTTCACAGGTCAGTGTTGTTTTGCTCTGTGACTCTGTGACTGGCACAGCATCAGGCCTTGTATTCACGTTGCTTTCCTGTACTGTACGGGCATGTTGCTCTCTGGACGCCTCTGATGGTCCTTTTGTTGTTGGCAGGGGATGAGCCCCTTTGTAGCAAAGGGCTGACGCCGGCGCATGCAATATGCATGAAGCTGTCGGACAATGGAGGACGAAGTGAGCACACGTAGTGCATTTTGAATACAAATGCTCAGGGAGAGTATTGCTGGATGTGGAACACTTAGGAGACCACCCAAGGCTATCGAAGGTGTATCCTGTGACCAGCTGATTGTCTTAATGGTTCTCAGCACCAACAGTGTTGATAGAGTGGATAGTGTCTACTGCTGTGTAAGTGTGGGGTTTTAAATGAAGATATGTTATTTACCATTAAACAAAGGCCACGAATAAGTTATAAGTGCTATATCTGGCTTTTAACATCAGTAAACTATTACCAGAATAATTTAGATATTATAAAATTACCTTAAACTAACAAGACCTACAAAAAGCACTGTTAGCCTCTATGATGCAACAGGTCAGATCTGAAAATCAGCTGGATTCCTTAATGACATTAAAGATGTTTTAAAAAGGGCTGTTATTCCAATGCCGTTTTTAGAGTTGCAGATAGTAGAAATTAAATTCCAAGAAGTTCACTTTCATAGGTAACAATAAAGCAAACGTTCTTGACCGAAAAGGCAAAGATGGCCTTTTCTGTAATAAACAGAGTTTTATGGGGGATGTGGTTTAAGACCAGCACTTATGAAACCCTTTTTTTTGGTGTATAGAGATTAATGGGAGGAGCGAAGGAGAATTTTTTTCTCTAATCTTTTTTTTGTTGCAAAATGTTGGAAAATTATGTTTTTACATTAAGGTAGAATCACTCTGTGGCTAAACTGCTCCCAACTTACAGACATAGCCAACCTGTGACAAGGGATTGCAAGTAGATGTTGCTTTGCAGATTCAGAAGCGAACTACTGCAAACTACAGATTTAATTCATAATTTTGCCAATTTTAGACTGCAATTCTTTTAGGTCTTTTAGCTGACAACATCTCCTGACCCCATCTGCTCCAGATCTCTACTAAAGCTGTGCTCATTTGCAAAAGTCCACAGGCACAAAAGGACTGTGAACACAACATTGCATTGGGCCTGTGGGCTGTTGTAGACCACACAATATTGGACTACAAGGGTGTGTTTATACAAGTGTGTGTGTGCATGATAAACAGTAATGATTTGAGTGTAATTTCTGATTGATTTGCAATGTAATTTGATATTTAAGATGGAATTCTGAGATTTACATTTGTTAAATACAAGGTTCATCAGCTGTAGATCTGAATCCTCACAAACTGCTGTATGATATTGGAGAATGGGGACCTTTTTTTGTTTTTTCTCCACCTAGCTGCAGTTCCTCTGTAGCATGTTGCTTCCTGCTGTGCTCTGTATGATCTAATTGGACATCGGGCCTCAAGGGTGAGCGTGAAGCAAGTAACACCCAGACAGGGAGACATGACCCAGAACAAAAAGGGAGCGCTGATAGACATATTTGTGTGTCCGTGTATTGGCTATTAGCAAAAGGTTGCAAAAAGGTAGTGACTAGTCACAGTGCCTCAGCTCTGATGCTCCAACGCTGATATTCTTAGGGACTGTCTCTCTTTTCTCTGTTTTCTCTCCCTCGTCCTCCATACCACCACCGCCGCTGCTGTCACCTTTTGGATTTATTGCTTCGTCTGCTTTGAGGAATCTTGGCCAACCCACCCCCCAACAAATCAAGCAGGCGTCCCCCTTCCAGGCAGGTGCAGAGGTCAAACAATACACAGCCCCGTGTTTTTTATGAGGAAGGTGGAGGGACACTGTGGAAGTGACTGGTATGTGATAATGTCTGCTGAGTTGCTTCCAGCTATTTGACATTGTAGAGCAATACTTGTGAGATGAGAAATTTCACACAATGATATTAGATGAACTTTATTGATCCCTGAGGGGAAACTGGGTCATTTCAGCAGCATATGATGAAGGGCGGGGCCTTAAGAGCACAGAGCCGAGAAATAATGAAGAAAGTTTCGACACTCCACAATTAGGTTAAAATAATTTCTTGGATTCTGTTTCTAAATGTAGCCTGACTAGCTTTTTATGAGTTAGCTGCATACTTCATTCTAATTGAAGCATTGAACAGGCAGAAATAGGTGTTCCTGCTTTATTTTCTTCATCTTTAATCTCAGTGTACATGGGAGTGCTTAATAATCACTCTGAGGGTCCCCTATGAGGGAGAGAGAGACTATTTTCCTACCTAAAGTGTTTAACAGAGTTCACTACAGGTGCTACGGGGAAGGCTAACAAGCTCAGTGAACTAGCTTCTTTGCTAATAAGTGCCAGATCCCATTAAAGATGCTCTAAATTTTTTCATATTAATAATGATGACACAACTATGTCAAATGTAGAGAGACTTGCATTCATCTGCAGGTATTTGGTTATAAACAAAAGTATTGGACACATTGAAATTTTGACCTGCAGGTGGGTCATTACGAATCATCATAGGTGCCATGGATATCATGGCAATCCATCCAATAGTTTTTAAGATATTTCACCTAAAGTCCAGACGGATGGACAAACAGATCAACATTGCCATGCCACTTGCATGGCTAAAATCCCATTACCAACATGGAAATTCAACTTGAAAGCAATCAAAGCACTGAATAGACAGATAGCGGAGTTTTTCACTTTTCAAAACAGCATCCAATTAAGTGAGGCCATCCTCCTGTGCTCACTCCTCCACAGCGAGGTGAACCTGCCTGTAGAAATGCTGTAAGGACAGGGCGATCGGCTTCATGGAGGACTACTGGCTGATGAAATGCCACATCTTTAGAGAAATAGACTGGTTGTGTAGGGGAGGCTCGGATGCGCACATGGCTCAATGTTCTGCCTGTTTTTTCCCTTTCCTGCTTCCTGCATTCATGCCTTGTTCTCTCTCTTTGTGTGTTACGCCTGGTGGTGCTGCAGAGGGGGAAACCGTACAGCCTGAATGGGACGCACACACACTGCTCCAGTATGCTCATGTTGGCAAACTGTGCAGAAACTGTCGCCTTTGTCCCCTGTAATTCCCTTATCTCGTGGGCAAGGTGTTGGTGGTGCCTTGCCTCTCGGCACAGCTGGCAGCAGCAACAGTGATCTCTGCTTATCTGAGCTGTGAGTTAATAACTCAGCAGCCAGTTCTCTCTCAGCTCTGTCCACTATTGTCTTAATCCTCATGAGAACCTAACTATTTTAGGAACCGCAAGAGCACATGACGATGATTCACCAAGTCTTTTGTATCTAATCACCTACAGGTATAAACAGTATATGCACTTACTATAGAACTGGAGATAGAGAAAATATCACAAACACTTTATAATACAACAACAATAGCATTAAGCATTTATTAGTATCTGTAAGCATTTCAGACAGTGACTGTCTGGCCTCTTTGTACCTCTGAGTTGTTGCCTTGACAACTGATGTGCAATACTTTTAATTTATATTAAGTTGTTCTGACAACTGCAGTAGTAACACTGACTAAACAATGACTTAAAGACAATAACTGGGATAGATGTGGAAAATACAGTACATGGAGAAGTTGCAGTGCAGCTGTGCTGGGAGCTGCTTTGAGCAAGACACTGAATCCCTGCAAGCTCCCCTGTCACAGTTCTGTAGGTAACCCTGACCTCTGTGGGAGAATGGATGTTAAAGGAAGAACAAATATATCTTGAAGAGATCAGGGCCCACATTTATCACGCGTCTCATAGGAAATCACTCCTAACTGGTTGAAAGAAAGTTAACTAGAAATTCACTCACATGTCTACTGATATAAGATATTATCATATTATCACATTGTTACAGTGCATTTCATATTTTTTATTGTATGACATTACAGAACATAAAAAAAATATTTTGGCATATATTTTCATAGATAATGTAACTACCTACCTAAGTTGTTTGCCTACATAGAACCTACAAAAAGTGGTGCTATTTTCAGCATTTAAAATTTTACTGCTGTCTAATATTTAAAACTGCAATTGTCAGATAACGACATCACGTCATCACAATTTGTACTTTGCGAATCTGAGTGTTATAAAACAGTGATGTCACTCTCCTTAGCCCTTGTACTAAATGTAAGTGTAGGAGGCTTCGTGAATAAGCCCGACTCTGAGGTAGGTCTGTTTTTACTCTTAGGTCAACTTTCTGTGTGATTCCTACTAGAGATTTTGACACTTGACAAATATCGACCTGGAAAGGCATTAAAGGCATTTTTCAAGTTAGTCTTAAGACAATACTCCCACAGGTATATTGCAAAAAATGTTTCTTCCAAATTGTATTTTGTATAAAAAAGCATTCCAAAGCTAATATGAGGTTTAGCAGTCTGAGTTAAACCGATTGGGAATCCTCCAAAGTTAAGCTGAAGCACCAAGATGGAATTTCATACTAAAAACATTGTAACTCAGGACTGTGGATTTATCACTTACATTGAAATTGCTTTAAGAAGGGATCACTTGTGACCAGTGTCGGCAGGAGGAACAATTACCGTTTCAATTTACCCTACATGTACTGTTTTAACTGTGAACATATCCTTTAAAACCAAAATGTTGTCCATGATGAATTTTTGTCCTTTTTATGACTTGTTAAAAAAAAAAGATACAATTTAGAAAAGAGAGGAAGTGAGGAAATGTGGGAGACAGAAATGAAGTCATCCTACCTGATGTGAAAGTGAAGTCACCTTCCCCACATGGAAGAAAGGTGTGTGTGTGTGTGTGTGTGTGTGTGTGTGTGCGGTCACCTAGTGGAGAAAACATGAGGAAATGGTGAAGTCATCCAGCTTCTCCAGTCGAGCATGAACACTGCTTGCCTGCAGATGCAGTGCACCAACTGAGCCCCCACCCCAGCCCCCCCATCCTCCTCTGCAACACAACGGTGTCTGATCATAGTCACCATGGCAGACAAATCAGCCCAGTTTCTCTCCTGCATCTCCAACTTATCTGAGGTCACTGATCTGTATTTTAAATTTATTTTATTTTTCAATATAGTATTCAAAATCTTTACTGTCATGGAATGCATCCATAACCATACATTCTTTAATTGTTACATTACCCATCTGGGTAGTAGACTGTTGTAAAATGCACAATCTAGACATTTGTTGTGTTTGAATGGAGTCTTCTCAATTTTCTGTTGATACATTTCG
The DNA here is from genome assembly GCA_036023855.1 of Gadopsis marmoratus. NCBI lineage: Eukaryota > Metazoa > Chordata > Actinopteri > Centrarchiformes > Percichthyidae > Gadopsis > Gadopsis marmoratus. The sequence goes on from JAVQJF010115775.1 coordinate 23,031, forward strand.
ATTTGCTTATCAGGCTTCGCCTGTCCTTTTTGGCAAAGCCAGTAATCTGTTCAGATCAGAGCCAATAAACTGAAAGTGGCTCTTCTCACTTCATGTTTTTCTTCACGGAGGGCTCTAGAAAGGATAGAAATGGTAACTCACAGGGCTTTGGTTGCACACTATGCAAAGGTTGACTAAATCCAACTGAATTAACACCTAGAAACAGAATGATGCAGCAGCAACAGAAATCAAGGTTGTGTGCGCATTGTTCTATGCAGAAAGTAACCATGAACAGCATCCTGAACAAGGTTTTATCTATCTGCCCAAATCTTAAGTAGCCAAGATACTTGGTTGCTAGTCCAGGGCAGAGCTCTTTTCATTTTCCAGTTAGCTGCTAGCAACCGATTTCTCTCATCCCCATCAAAGCACCCGGCTACGGGAGGTTGTGTAGCTCAGACATTCAATTCAGTTTTATTTATATATCTCTATACCATAACAGTTATCTCATAGCACTTGTTAATATAGAGCAAGTCTAGACCAACTCTATATGTACAGACCCAACATTTCCACCATGAGCAGCACCAGGAGACAGTGGCAAGGAAACACTGCCTTTA
>JAVQJF010115792.1:0-11581 GCA_036023855.1 Gadopsis marmoratus
GATGGAGCTAGTTTGAACTACTTTATATACAGAGCAGTTTAAGGTTCAGGCCCATCCAAAGATGATTACATTGTTTACAAGAGCACAATCCTGTTTAAAATAGCACAAATTCATCATAGATCTAGCCTCTTAATCTTGCTCTTAATTTGCACCAAATTGATGCATTCGACTTTAAAATAGAAAAACGATTCTTTCCGGGGGAAAGATTGACCCCAAGAGGGTCCGAGGTCCATTAGACTTTATGACACCCCTGTAGAAGTCAGTGCCCCACCTGGGCCACCCCAGTAAAAAATGTCTGGACACGCCACTGCTTGGTACATTCCACACTTGATGGTGACTTGTGCAATTGGCTTGAAGGTGGCCTTTAGGGTCTTTTTAAACAGCCCCATTGAGTTCTTGATGAAGGGTCTTTGACTCCTGTTGATGTTGCATGGAGTCGTAGGCTTTCTTGTAGTCAGTCCAGGTGGTGCACAGATTGGTCTGTCTGGTCTTACAGTCTCAAGTGACTGCACTATCTGCCAGCAGCTGCTGCACTATCTGCTTTGCACCTCTGGTGTTCTTACCAATTCCTTTCAATTCAATTCAATTCAATTTTATTTATATAGCGCTATATCATAAGAGAGTTATCTCAGCACTTTCTGGGCCTCGCTCATGTACTGCGCCATGTGCATAGTCATCTTAGCAACTATGATGCCTGACAGGTGTTTCCATGCAGTGCAGAAGCAGGTAATTGGCCTTTAGTTGGATGGGATTGGTCTTTTCTGGGGATCCTTCAGGATCAGGACTGCCCGGCCTTCAGTTAACCAATCAGGGTGGGTCCCATTCATTAGCAGCTGGTTCATTTATGCTGCCAGGCGTTCCTGTAGCATAGTTAGCTTCTTTAACCAGTAGGTGTGGATCATGTCAGGGCCTGGTGCTGTCCAGCTCTTCATACCTGAGACACTTTCTTGGATTTCTGCCACTGTGAAGGTTAATGGATCCTGTTAAGGGAGGTTCCTGAGGTCTGCTCTTAGATCCACTAGCCACTGAGCTTTGGTGTTATGTGGTGCCTCTTTCTCCCATATGCTTTTCCAGTAAAATACCCCACTTGCCCCGGGCTATTCCTCCTTCAAGCTTAGGTTCTCTACCAGAGGCCTGGCAGCTTGATGGTCCTGCGCTGATGACCCCTGCTTTACAGGCAGTGTGTGTCTGATAAAACAGTGCCACAATTTCTACTCAACATCTACTTTTAAGCAGCTATTTGTATACATTTCCCTTCCTTCCGTCATAAATGAATTTAGCTAATTGTGTCTCAACATCTTTTAGTGCCCAAAGATTCATGAAGATCAAGTTCCAGAAGTAGAACAAGTCAAATCATATCACACTAGAAGATTGAATCTGGATGTGTGCACAGTAAATATAGCCCATTTGTTCATGTACATGAGGGTTGGTGGGCACTGTCATCAGCAAAGACCAGATCCTGCAGCTATTTGGTCAGACTCCAATGAATACATCTTAGTTTATCTGTTTGTCATCATGAGCCAGACGATAGACCTTGGTATTAATTGTAAACATTTCGTGAAGGAATTTTATTGAAGTCAATGGTCTGTTTGTTTGAACACTATGAAATTATTTCTTGCTTTCTCTGTAAAGTTGATGAACAAAGGATTTGTTGTGCTCTCAGCATTGCCTAATGGTGTTTTCGAAATTTGAAACTCTGTCCATGCATGCTCTTTCTTTTCTGAAACTCGCCTACTTTCCTGAGACTAGAAAGTAATGTAATTTCTCACCAGCTATGACAATGAATTTATTGAGATTGTAAGTTCATTCTTGACCTTGGAAACAGTCAGCAACTGTTCCCAACATGGATAAAACCATGAACCTTCAAATGTTCAAAAATGGAAATTAAATGACCAATCAACATACATGGACATACAACTCCTTGTATTGTGAAAGAAGTCAGTTGCGGGTTAGCCAGTAAAGGGAATGTCTGCTGTATTCTTCTCAGCATGGAAAGCATTGCCTGTGCATGCATTACTTTTATTGCTGCTGTTGCTTCTTGACTTTGAAACAGCCTCCCACTTTGGCTTCTTTTACACTGTCTGATGTGTCTATTTTCCACTTTTTCTTTTCTTCTTTCTGTAAAACACTTTGTAACTACTGCTCTGGAAGGTCCTACAAACCTATAAACAATGTTTTCTTGCTTCAGCAATATCAGGTCATCTTAACCTGGGAAATGGCACGCAAGCATAAAGTACAGTCCCAAACATCAGTCAATGGTGTTATATCATCTGGTTATCAAGAATCAGGTGGGTTGAGCACATCTGTACACTACACTATTGTATTTACCATTAAGCTACCTATTGAGTCTGTGGAAAGAATGACAGGCTGAAGCTCCTGTCATTACCTCGGTGATCTCATACGTGCCACTGAGGTCTCCATAGCTTGCTGCACTAATAACAAAGCGCCCAAAAGCATTCTTTGATCTCTCCTCGCACATGGCCTCATGTCTCTATCTCTGTTTTTCTAGACAATCTGTATCACCTTAGAATCGCATTTTCAATCTGTTATCCTATCTGTTCGTTTTAGTTTTGGCGTTAAGCCAAGGACAATATGCTTATTTCACAGAGTTTAGGTGTGTCTGTCTGTCTGTTCCGACTCCTTGCAAGCAGACTCTCAGCGTCATAACAAAGATAGAGAAATCACAAAGGTATTAGCACCAGGGTACAAACGGGCAGCTGTCAGAGGGTAGTGCGGTCATCCTTTAACCCTGTCCACATGTCGAAGTGTCCCTGGGCAAGACACTGAACCCCAAGTTGCCCCTGGTGGAGGCCAGCATGGCAACAGAGTCCCACACACACACAATCATCGGTGTGTGAATGGGTGAATTAGACTACTGTTAAAAACTTTATATATAATATTACTGTTACAGCTTTGGGACGGTTGGAACAGTTGAAAAGTGCTATATAAGTAAGAGTCCATTTACCAAACAGGCCGATTGAGCTACGTTAATAATAATGTGTCAGTTAGTTTGTTCTGTTTACTCATCCAAATAAAGTTTTCCTTGTCCTTTTCTTTTGGGATTAGATTGTGTAATCAATGACAAGGCTGTTATTTTACTCATTTACAGCCAATTAAGCATCCTAATCTCCACCCATGGCTGCACATAGTTTGTTCACACATTCTATTATTGGGCACATTTTTGCATTCATGTCGGCAATTATAACACATATTTCTTTGAGCAAAATATCCTACAGTTTTTCTCAAAAAGAGATATGTTATGGTTCAAACGCATAAACAAACATTGCAGTAAGATAAATGTATGTAAAATTAGAAGTACACGTTTTTGTATACTTCTAATTTTACTCATTAAAACTTTAACCAACCAAGCTGTGGCTGGAGCAAACAGTGTTTTCAATAATATTTAAGTATATGTCAAAGGTATCCTGTGGAGACTTTGACCACGAGGACGCACATGCATGCGCATGCTGGTGAGGCAGTGTTCCTAACAGTGGTTTCACACTATTCCACTGGATTAGTGTGCCAAGATCTGCAGCAATGTGCCTACAAAGAAAAGGAAGACAGCAAACTAGTAAACATGGATGTAGGATTTACAATACTGAAAACTTCGGCTTTGCGAATGTTTTATGAGGGAAATGCACTCGACATGTTTGTTAGAGACAAAGACACTGTCTACACTGAATGCAAACATAACTTTTCTTTGTTTACACGAAAGCTCAAAGTTTGGCTCCACAGACTATGTTCAGCTGAAGGGAATAGAAGTAGTGACTCACACTTTATGAGGATCTCCAGACAAGTACATACTGACAGGTGAATGTACTGAATGTAGGTTAACATATGAAGGAAAAGGATTCTTCAACAACACATTGGAATGTGAATTGTGCATGTTCACACAAGACAACCTCTGAAATAGTGTTTGATGCCTAGATATTTTTCATTAATCATCCTGTTATTTGTGTCAACACGTGTCAAAAAATAGGAGCCCTTTTACAAAACTTATCCTCCTCCTCTGTAAGAAGACTTGGCAGCCTTCTTTCTATTTGTGCTACATTATGAGTCACAGTTTTTACTGCCAATCATAATGCAGCACTGCTAGTTTAGTACTAACTGAACAACTGTGCCTGCTAAAAAACTACTCCTATTACTGCTAATAACTACTCAGTTTACTACTAAAAAGAACTAGCACTAAAATATAGCTCTGCTACAACAACTGTGACAGGAAGTTGGATGTTAAGAAGAAATTAGCAACAGCAACATGGTGATGTTGTGTCATGGTCAGGCAGCAAATGAAAGCTGAGACATGTTTCCCAATATGCTCTGCTGCATAGGCCTGACACAGTGAGATGGGTCTTGTAGGGTTGATACAGAGCACAGTATGACTCACCGTCTTAGAAACCTAGTGCAGTTGTGACACACACAATCTTCTGGACATTTGATTTAGATGTCACTTGTTCATTTAAAGGTATAAACACTGGAACAAAAGCAGGATCTGGCCGGCTTTGGCCAGTGGGTGACTCAATGCTTTATGTAAAATCCAAAGATATAAACAAGCCGTGAGGCTCCTGACCTGCCGTAAGAGTCCTATCTGTTCCATTTCCTCCCTCAAGTGCTCCATCTTCCTCCTCATAGTAAAACTGGGGTCTGTCGAGGTGTACTCCTGACGGCTTCCTCTGGTGAAGGCTGAAATAATACACGAAGTGCACTGTTCTCAGTTCCAGATAACACACAGTGATATACAAAGAAAATCCGATAAACAGCTACTGCTGATTAGCAGGTCAACCACGGACCACCTGGGCCAGTTTAGCGTTACGCAGATAAATAGAAGCAACGTCTGCTCCTGATGTCCAGGAAAGTATGCAAAATAGAAGGTATTCTCGCAGGGCTCAAATGCAAAGCGCTTTGTCTGATGATATGTGAGCAAGAAATCAGAGATATCTGTGTTATCAGAAAAAATGGCGACAGCGCTATGAAACAAAGCTACATTCTGTAGAAAACAAATATCACTGCATTTTTACTTCCATGGTTTCTAGATATTGTCGAGGCGTGGCTCATACTCCTAAGGGTAATCTTACTCTTAATCTGTTATTCAGCAACAAAGAAGAATCTGTTTTCTCAAGTACAGTGCTTAAGTACAAAGTTTAGTTACTTGTACTTTACTTGCATATTTCCATTTTATGCGACTTTAACTGCTACTCCACTGCATTTTTGAGGGAAATATTGTGCTTTTTACTCCACTACATTATTTGACAGCTATAGTTGCTAGTTATTTTACCAATTAATATTTTGCACAAAACATATGAAGAGTTTATAAAATATGATGTATTGCTATAGATTAAACTACACAACAGTATATGAAATTAATCAATTAACCCATCGACAGAAAATTTTAAACACTTCTAAAAACTGATAAATCAAATTAAGAAAGAATGGCAAACATTTCATGGTTCCAGCTCCTCAAAAGTGAGGATTATCTGCTGTTCCTGGTCCTAAATTACAGTCAACTGAATGAATTTGAGGTTTGACTGTCAGACAGAACAAGCTATTTGAAGGTGTCACTTTGGTTCTTGGTAACTGTGATGGCCATTTCTCACTATTTTCTGAAGTTTGACAAACAATCAGCAGATTAATCCATCATGTTCTTTTATCATTTTATTACCCTGTAAAGCACATTGAACTGACCTGGTGTATGAAATGTGCTATACAAATAAAGTTGCCTTGCCTTGCCATTAGTTGCAGCCCTATATAAAATAGTTCACAATTGGCTGCATTACAAAAGTAAAATGCTGCATGCACATTAATGCACAAGTACTAGTGATATGCACTGAGTACTTTCAGTGCAGGACTTGTAATGGAGTATATTTACAGTGTAGTATTAGTACTTTTACTTAAATAAAGGATCTGAATACTTCCTCCTCCACTGCTAGAAAACAAGTGTGATAATAACACATTTCCATGTTACTGTACAAAAGATTATTGTGCACCGAAACAAGAATTATCAGTGCACCCAAACACAGCTCATTAGGAAAAGACATAGTGTAATCAGTCCTGTTGGGCCATGTCCTCATCCTATTAATGCCCTGATATAGAACAGATCAACAGTTCCTCAGAAACCATCCCCACTTCCAGAGAAAAGACAGTGGGACTCCACCTAAAATATTTTGGCTTCATGTGAACAGGAAAGTGTTGACATCATGACAGATAGTAGTCTTGGGTTACAATAGCGCACTGCCTCAGTGCTTATATGACTGTACCAAATATAGACTAATTTACCTAATTCAATTGATATGAAAGTATTAGTAAGTAAAAGAGACAGTTTTCTACTCATTGATAAAATATGCAATTCTCCAATTTTTCATTTTTACTTAAGCTTCTGGATTTATCAAGTCATAAAGGTTTACATCCTTTCTAATATCTGTATTATCTTCAGAAGAGGTCATGCAAATGGACCTGGACTGTTTCCTCACATACACTCATGGGTGATATCACACATTTAAAAGCTCATAACCTTGTTGATGGCTATTTTGGAAGCCAAGTTCCATGATTAGTACTGCAGTGAAAAAGGAAAAACACTGAGCCAGGAAGTGAACACAGTAGAGATCACAGAATATTGTTACCTGATCTTGGCTTCAGTCCAAACACTGTCAGAGTGGTGCTGAAATCACTGCTGCGTAAGCCCTCCTGCAGACAAAACATTCATTACAACCAGAAGGCATTGCCATAGAAAGATGTTTTGAGATTTTAAGATATTTTAGATTTTATCCACACAGGATGTTTCTCACACAAACCTCACAGTCGTCATTTCCACTGGAGTTCTTCCGAGCACTCTGACACTTGTACTGCCGGGAAAGGAGAAACACATTCTTTTTAGGATGAACTGATTGTCTTCATTTCCGTTCATGGTTTCCAGTTGGACAGGTGTTCAACAATGAATGGAGACGTTTGTTGTTGTCTATTCATATTGTAGATATCGTACTGACGCACAGTACAAACGGTGGGAGGGGTGAAAATGATAAAAGAGTGGCCTATGATCATAATCAAATTAACTGTACGATCAAACCTTTTTGAAAAAACCTGGGACTTGCCCAAGGATCTTTGTGGTAACCTGATGCACATGTATGAGACCTCCTATTTTTACATAACCTTTTAAAGGATCAGTTCACCCAAATCCCACACAAACATGTTTGCTCCCACCAGGAATGGTATCTAACAATGTTGTAGTTTTGTTGGCTTTATACCAATAGAGGTAAGAGGGAAATACACAGAAAACCATGTGAGGGCAAGACTGTATCCTCAGGCAACTAATGAGATAAGAGTTCTGCAGAAAATCCATTACACCAGCCAGGAATTAGACCGCTGTAGTTATGGGGAAACAGCTGTTTGCGCATACCTTCAGATAATCTTTTCTCAGATACTTGTTCCTCCTGCGATCTTCATTCTGATTGAGAACAGGTGGGACCTCGGGCCACTTTGGCTCCGAATCTGACTGGTCTGCCTTCAGGCTGCCATCAAAGGAGCAGGAGGAAGAAGGCTGTAAAAGCAGACCGTTAAAAAGAAAATCATTCTCCGCGTTCTCCAGAGAGAAAGCATCACATGATGAATGGAAAGCGTGATAAACAAAGTAACTGATAGACACGAGAAATGTAATATATCGCATATCAGTTTGTACCTGTCCACTGAGCACTGAGGCTCCACTACTTCCTTCATCCAGAGAAGCACTAGAATAAAGACACAAGTACCATCAGATAACATTATAGACACTAGGGACCTCATGAGAAGAATAGACTAATTGTACATGACTCATACAACAGGCCTGACACAGACCTCTCGTGAATTTCATTTTCTGGAGTACCACTTAACAAATCTGTTTGTATGAATGGTTCTGGCATGAGGCTCAATGTCTGATAAAATTGAATATGGTTTAAAAAAGCAAGTTAACCATTTATGCTGAAATGATTAGCCCCTTCAAGTCATTTATCAAGCAGAAATGCCAAAAACGGTCTGTCTTTTGGCACATAGAGTACACCAAAAACCATTTAACAGAAAATAGATTAATCAATAGTGAAAATAGTTATTTGCAACTCTGCAAAACTTAAGCTTACAACCTGTATTTGGCCACAATATTAGAATCTAATGTAGTCTATTATATCACAGTAAAAGTGATATAATGGGTTTGCAGGTTTTTTTCATAAAGCTTGTCTTGGCTAGCTTCCTGATCATCATTACCACAATCCCTCTATAAAGGCTCCACTGTAATGTGGTTCTAGTCAGCAAGACTGAACATGTGGTACAGAACATACCTCCGAGCGGTCTGAGGCGGGGGCCGTGGTTTGCTGCTGGAGCTTCCAGAGTGACTTAGGAATCTGCAGGAGGAAACACATCAAGTTCAAGTTCAAGTTCAAGTTTCAAGTTTAATTGTCATATGCAGTTTAACAGAGTCATGCAGGTGTAACAATAACTGTGACAACGGCGGTGACTCACGTTACATGATGAATGTGGCTTGTCACTGACTTACAGTTTACAAACAACTGGGCGGAGTCATTTTCAATGGAAATTTCACCAATTGAGCAACAAAGGGCAATTCACCGACACAATGGATGGACTGTATTTAAAGCTGTCTCTTTATAGGCTAGTCCTCATTTTCACACTCATCAAAGTTTGCGTAACCCAGCTCATGGAAAAGGTGAGCTAAATCCACTTCTAAGATGGAAATATTTTCATAAATTCAAGCATAGAATCAGCTTAGATTTCCTCATATTCATTCGTATAGGACAAAAAAAAACCTAATGAAGCCTGTATGGGAATGTATGTTGAGACAGATACAGAAACACACCAGATGCCTGCTGTGTCAGTGTGTTTGACGTGATCAGTCTGATGTACAAACTATCTGTACATGATGCTAAAGAAAGTGCATCTACCTGTGTGCCCGGCCAGTCACTCTCCGTCGGTGGATAAGACTCTCGGCTCTGCAAATTAAGGACCGTCGTCTGGAAGCCATACATCAAATGTGCCATAGCCGAGTTGAGGGAGAACGCAGGCAACAAGAGAGAATCAGGAAAAGGACAAGAGCGGACAGAGCGTAAGTGGAGTGACGCCGATAAGGATTTGACTTGCAGAGGTGAAAGAGGTGATGATGGAGCAATATTTGGGGATGTAAGGAAAGACTGTCTGGATATTGAGAAACACAGATTAAAATGAAAGGACCTTTTCACAAGTTGCACAGTTCTACTGTTTCAGTCTGAAGTCTAGGAAAACAAACAAATTCAAAATGAGGGAAACATTCTCCCCTCTATGGGAGCAACACACATGAGTATACATGTTACGTGATGAGGAGCAAGAAGAAAGTAAGTAGTGCATTTAAGCAGCGCAGCAAATGGAGAGCTGAACTAATGGCAGTGCAGAGTGGTTCAGTAAGTATGGGGGGGGGGCTTTTGTTACATTTCTAAAAGAAAAAAGGAGAACCGCACACCTATTCTGCTGCTCCTGCTGCAAAAGCTGAACAGCAATCTTCCTCAGGTCCAGCACTTCCTTCAGCTCATCATCCTCTTCTTCAACTAGCTGCTCCTTATCAGACCTGGGGAAAGTTCAGAATCAGAGTTATTACCATCAGAAGCTGTGCACAGCTCACCCAAGGGAGTTTAAAAAGTCCGCTACTGCCAGCAACATAGTCTGTCCAAGTTCACAAAAGGTCTGCAAAGAGAGGAGAGCGCTCTATACACAACAACTTCAGAAAGCCTCAGCACAGCTGTCAAAATACCAAAGCCTCTGATGCCATGTATAGTAAATCGCGGCTGCACATGAATGTCTTACATTTTGCAGTGTAAACCTGCAAAAATATTTGCAGATGTTTTACTGAACAAAACAATGAGTATTCATAGACCTTGTCATTGCTTGTGTTTATGTAATTGGTGCATGACTGTCCTTCAAACTGATCAATTATTGCAGAAGACTGCCAGTTACATTAGATTAGAACTCAAGCTGAGGCACACAACGTGTATCTGGTGATGAAAGGAGCTATCTGCTTTCACTAGGGGCTCACCTTCTATTTGATTAATTGAGCTCTCAGCGACTGTAACCACTAGTCAGTGATGTGGGCAGTAGTCAACTCTTTATGGACGATGTGTTTTCAGCCTGCATCTCCTGATTTGCAATAATTGGTTTGAAGAAAGCCTTTGCTCATATAACAACAAACATCTTTTTTTCCGCTTTGTAGCAGACCCTTTATTCAGGTTAATGACATCCAGCCGACTAGTCCATTGCTGTTTTACAGCCCCAGTGATTCATTACTGTAACATCTGGTATCAGGAAACTCCTCACTTCCACAGAACCCTTTTTGCAGTTTTACCACGAAAATTATTTTGCGTGCATTCTGTAATGAATAGGTCAAGACAAAAGTGCTTGCTCAAGCATCAGAGGTACAAGACATGCATTACTACTCAGCTAAGCCAAGTTGTTTGTTTGACTGCTGTGTTGAATAATGAACTCACCCAGACTCTTCTTTCCAGCTGTCTTTATCTTTGCTTTGGTGAGACATGTTAAGCACTTTTTCCAGTTCCTGAAACACACACACACACACACACACACACACGTTCACCCCATGTCAGGAACCAACAACTAGAAAATGAATGAATTGTAATTATCCTTTAGATAGATAGATAGATAGATAGATAGACAGATAGATAGACAGACAGATAGGTAGATAGACAGATAGATAGATAGATAGATAGATAGATAGATAGACAGATAGGTAGACAGATAGATAGACAGACAGATAGATAGACAGATTCATACCTTTATACAAGACACATGACTGCTCTGCTGCCCATCACACTCTGACAGAGCAGGATCCTCGACCGGGTTGGGATCTATAAAGTCATAGAGATCCTGATCTGATAGAGGGAGGAAGCATCCGCGTTCATCACATAAACTGTCACATTTTAGGCCCTTCATTCAACAACCCCCGAGTCTCTTGTTAGGAATAAGTGATACTTATTTTCGGTAACCTTTGCAAGAGTCCATTTTGGAGAGGAGAGACAGGGCATCAGCTCGGGCTGTCTCTGAGACCTGAGAGTGCAGGCTGACCGTGTCGTCGTCTGAAGGCTGCAGGAGAGGAAAGAAAAACGATGAATGAACTTTAGGTATGGTTCATATGGGCTTGTGCGCTGGTCTTTGTACCTGAACATTTGTATTCCCTATTTTAAATATTTAAGTCTAAATGTTTGCACATAATTATCATTTTAAATTTTAAAACCATTCCAAATGGATGATTGTGCGGCAACTGTGGAACTTGCGTCACAGTTTCACCATCTACTTCATCTTTCTGGTTGCCTTTTCTAACAGTCTGACTGGGAGAAACAGTCAATTATCTTTACATAATAATCACTATGTGACAGTGTTTCCATTTCCTGCCATCAATATTGAATTGACCGTTATAGCTACAGCCCTAGACGCCTATCGAGACATACCTATAATAATAATAATAATAATAATAAACTTTATTTATATAGCACCTTTCATACAAGAAATGCAGTTCAAAGTGCTTTACAACAAAGATATGAAATGCACAAAGTGCTTAACACAATAA
>JAVQJF010115806.1:0-12376 GCA_036023855.1 Gadopsis marmoratus
CACTCCATTCAGACCAAGGGTTCATTAGTGTCATCCAATCAGGCATTGCTCTGATGAGCTGACACTGACACAATAGCTGGATAGACGGCTTAGAGAGGAAGGAGGCTGATTGAGTTTAAACACATTAAAGTGCCGACATGACAAGAGATCATTTCACAGAATCGCCTGCGTGATACATCAGGGGTAAAATATGACGATAGCACCTAGTGCTCAATTAATTAATGGTTGATCAACTAATTCCATTAGTAGGGAATTACTTGCCAACAATATTTGATAGTCGAGTTAGTTTATGTCAGTTTTCACGCAACAGGAATCTACCTTTCTCTGCGTTACAAATTAAATATCTTTGGGGTTTGGACTGGTCGGACTTATCAAGCAGACTGAGGACCGTTGCAGGTCTACTGATAGCTTCATGAGTTACCCTGCGCCGTCCGGGACTATGTTGAATTTACAGGATTTGTTTGTCAGTGCGATTCATCAATTAAATGTGCATAAAATGTACTTTGTTGTGACGTATATTACATCCACTTTCTTCTGCTTATACAGGGCAGGGTCACGGTGACAGCAGGTTAGTCCCAACGTCCCTCTCGCCCAGCAGTTATTACAATATGGCATCACATTCAGAGTATATTAATTTAACCCACCTCTGCTGGGTCGCTATTAGATTCCACTGAAACAATCAAAAAAGGAGAGGACTTCAACTCTTTAACGACCTACAAGTGGAGAGAGTTTCATACTAACAAGATAGATGATTTGATGTGGAGTATCACTTTAACAACTGTAAATGTCCTGAGATGTGTTTACATGCAGTGATTCCGCTCTGCAGTAATTGAAATGCTAAATCTCACTCACACACACACACACAGACACACACACACACACACACACACACACACACACACAGAAACAATGATGAAAGGGAGAGTGGTGGCAATACATCTTACACATACAAGAACTGTATTACACTGTCTGCCTGCAGAGTCATGGTGATGTAGTGAACACACACACACACACACACACACACACACATGCATAATGATAAGTCTATTTGTCAGTGAGTTAGTTAACCTCATTTGCTTTGATGAGAAGAACTCTCCATGTTCCCTTCTCAATTAGCAAGTATTGATCTGCGTGTGTGCGTGTAGGTGTGTGTGTGCGTGTGCATACATGACATTTCTGTAGTTGTGCTCGTGTGTGAAATATCTATGCATCTGAATGAGAGTGTGTGTGTACAAGTATGTGTGTTTGTCACCGCAGCATTCCTCCAAATAATGTCCACATTGTTTTGCTTTTAAGTGCCTTCACAGCCTGCAATCTGTTGGAGGACGTCGGTTTGTGTCCTGACTTATGGCTGCAGAGAAATGCAGTACACGGCTGTAATGCATTGCTAGTGAATATTCATGTGAAAGGGGTCATTCGACGAAGTGATGAACCCACTGATAATTCTCACCAACTCTGCAGCTCTGACCCTTTTTTTTTTTTTAAAGCCTGATAGTTTTGGTTTCACAGTGCATTTACTGCATTTACAAGCTGTGGTGAACTCACTGTACACTACCTGCCCAAAGCACAAGTGCAACAGCCGGAGAGAGCAGTAGACGCACATCCACCCACAAACGTGACCCCACAATGTGTGTGCTGGATGAGTAAACCAAGCTGGCTTCCAAATGAGTTGTGGCGTCACAGAATCATGCTAATATGGACGTGAAAGCCTTCTACTGTCAAACGCTGCACGTGCATCATTCGACACCGGTAAAGGGCAAACGACAATAGGCAACACAGTCTTGGGTGAATTCTTTATTTGATTTGCTCTTGACATTCGAAAAGCACCTGTGTCGGACACCTCCTGTCACCAGTCACTGCATGCACGCAACACAGCAGGTTAGAAAAGGTCATGGCTACAACCAGTTCTCACCAGTTATCACTCTTTCTTGACTCTCGCAGCCACCTGTTCCCGATCCCCTAACTAGCTCCCCAGCGTAGACGGGACACTCTCCACCCTCTGTTCCTGTCTGGTTGTTCCTGACTTTTTTGGACTAATTGCCTGCCTGTTTGCCTGCTTTTTTTCCCCCTTTCATTTAGTTTGCCTGTCTGGACTGTGCACCTGTTGAAAATCCCTGTTTTTGTTTTGTTTTATTCTATTCACCAGATTTAGGCTGTAACTCATTTACATGCAGTCGAAAAAACAGTAACCTGGTTATTATAAAAACCTGCTTTAACACGCAGCTGCTTAGTTATCATATAGTAGCCCTAACCCAAACCATATTTCTGAATACAGGCTTTAAAATGTCACCTTTATTCGTGATATACTGTATGATGCTGCAGCATTTTGGCGCCATGCGTCTGACAACTGGAAAGTCGCTTATTTCGACTGGTTCCTGTCTAAGTTGGACTTTATTATTATTTTGGAATTAAGGATGCCATGCTTCAAATATTAAAATAGTTTTCATCCCTCTGAACTGCTGAAACTCCCCCTCTCTGCTCTATGTCTCTCTAACATGTTCACGCTCACAGGTAAAGCTCCCGTTAGAAACGTGTCTACACAGCAAAGACATCGACGTTGTGTTTAATTAGTGAACTTCGGGGGGGGTTTTATGTGTCTCTCAAAGTCAGAGATTGATACAGAAATGAAAGTGCATCCGTTTTGTGAGTCGGTTAACTGATGTCTTTAAAACGGCTTTTCTTGTTGATTGCCCTTTTAGCGTGAGAGCCAAGAGGGAGCTGAACTTGTTATCCAGTCAGTGTTTAGAGCCTTCCTCTGCTCATTGATCCACACCGTTTTAGTGACTGTGTGTTCGGCTTCAAACGTGTGTGTGTGTGTGTGTGTCCCTGTCATTACCGCCGATGCTAATTGCTAACAGAGAGAATAATGAAGTAGTTTGCATGCGTGTGTGTGTGTGCGTGCGTGTATGTGCACCCTCTGCAGCGTTTTTGCTGTCGTTAGCACTGATGCTAATTGGTAGAACGCAGAGTAATGAAGTAGGCTACTTCTGGTGCGTGCGTGTGTGTGCGCGTGTGCACCATTAGTCACTGTCCTGTTGTTAGCACTGGTGCTAATTACCAGCAGACAGTGTAATGGAGGAGTCCCTCAGGACCGTTCAACAACCTCAGACTTCAATACAGCCAACACACACCACTCACACCGTGTGTGTGTGTGTGTCTGTGTGCGTGTGTGTGTGTGTGTGTGTGTGTGTGTGTGCGTCTTTGTGCTTTCACAACAACCAGATAAGTAAAATAGTCCAGTAAGGATATTTATCCAGTCCTCTCTATCAGAGCTAATTAGATTGAGGTTGAAGAGGGAAGTCGGCGCAAGGTCGTCATGGGGGAAGCAGCACAGTTGGTTTTTCGTCATAAAGTCACATTTAAAAAGTTAACTTTTAAGGAAGCTTAAAAGTTCCTTGACACAGAAAGTCTCTGGGACCATTTAACTATAATATACTACTCTGTTAGGGCCAGCAGTTTGACATGTTTCATTTCTGTTCCTAACAAATCACACTGAAATATTGGAGTGTCATAAATACTACAGCAACCATGAGTCTCTGCAGCTGCTGCTATAGAAAGAGTCCAGGTCCAGGACAGCATACTTTCTCTAAACCAGGCAACAGACCACCCTGAGAGAGGCCAGACCCTGCAGGGGAGGGATCGAACATGACTGGGGGGGAAACTAAATGAAACTAATGACTAACGAAGATCAATCACCAAATGAGCGCTCTGATGCTGACAAGGTTGTTAACATTCATGTTGGCAAGATTTATTCAGACAGCAAAACATAAACAGGTGATGCTCATTAAGCAAACACGTCAATCAAACGCGACAGACAGTACGAGGACACTTGTCTTGCTCGTGAGTTTACTTTCGATCCAAAAGCTCTGGCAGTTTGGGCAACGTTCAACTAGTTTGAAAACCCAAATCAAGGTTCACTTACTAGCTTTTCCCACATATTTCGACCCCTTTAAACAGTCTTCATCACAGGATGGAGTTTGCTAGCTCATCCTGCGAGCTCAGTAGCTGTGTTGGCTTATCAGTTAACTGTGAATTTTGACTAAACAGTCCCAACTTAAGGTCCAATTATTAGCTTCTTTATGGTGCTTTCAACCAGATGACCATCTTCATTAGCCAATAAATGCTTTACTTATAATCCAACATGGACGAGAGGTCCTAACAGTGCTATGGATGAAATCATAACAGCTTGTGGACTTGTGATGCAGTTGAAAGTCAGAGAAAAGCCAGAAAGTGCCAGTGAACATATCGACAACAAATAGCAATAGTTTCCTCCCAAATTAATTTGGTAAAACCATTATGTAATACATATACATATATATATATATATATATATAATTTTCAGGAGAATAGGGGTGCGTTGATGCACAGGTGTTTTAAAATGAAGATTCCCACAGAAGTGAGTCGCACAGACCCAAAGACAAAAAGACACATTTTCTCAGTTACCGCAACTGGTGTCTATCCGTGCAGACAGTTTTGGTTTTCTTTGTCCGGGTTTAAAGATATCTGTCTCTGATATTTCTGCCTCCACCACAATATCCATATTCATTTGAGGGGTGTGAATGCCTTTAATGTCAGCTGAAATAATATTGTTTTCTTTCTTTGATGAAAATGTCCATTAAAATCTCCTGAAACCTACAAAGCTGGTCTTAGATCTGACAGTGATGCTAGCTGTTAAATGTTTTATGTAGTTCATTTCTTTATAACCCTGTAATCATTAAAATTAGCATTTTATGTAAAAAAAAAATCCTCTAACCAGCAATCAACAGTTTTGTGCTCTTTGAATAAGGTCATTATGTCAAATATCAGTCTGATTTTCCAAAGATAGACCCCAAAAAGGCTCCATCAGCCAATCAGACCAGAGTATTTAACTGTGCTGTGTATCAAAGTAAATCCATAAACTGCACCTACGTGATTGATAGCCACAGTTCAAAAACAGTACGTCTGCATGAACACACGATTATAAACACACACACACACACATACCTGCAGTGAAAAAAGGTAAAAATGAAAAATTGTTTTTGTGCTTGATGTGCTTAACTGTAAAGAGCCCCGTGGACAGGAAAGTGTAAGTGGAGAAAATAAATGTGTTGCTTCAATAAGAGACGACGTGTGTGAGTGAAATAACTAATAATCAGCTCTCGATGAAAAGAATGAACATCAGTCAAAGCACAAACTGTAATCAGTCACGGAGATGCAAATAAATGAGTAGATATTAAGAGCAGACTTTAAAGAGTGAGAGGAAGAGGACGTTGGTTTGTGTATGCATTTTGTGTGTGTGTTTCCTTCTAGAAAGAAAATGATTAATAATAATAATTGTATTCTTCTGGTCTGACTCCACTGTCAGCTCAACATCAGTCACCTGCTCACACACACACACACACACACACACACACATACACACACACACACACACACACACACACACACACACACACACACACACACATACTAAATGCATACAGACAGCCATGTGTGTTGATCTGTATCGGCCGGTACTGCATCGAGCGACACGTACCGGAGCTGTGTTAAGTTTCAGCTGAAGCATAACAAACGTTTCCTTCTGCCTCACAATAAAGAATTCCGCCAGCAAACCAGCTGGGAGGTTTTTACTGTGATGCAGCTATATGACATGCCAGGTATGTTTCACCAACTTGGCAGAACACGGCAGAAAATAAACCAAACATGCACCGACAGCATATGGACATATTCAGTGCTAGACGGTTAGCTGGAGCAGTTTTACATATTGCAGGTGAGAATGGAACAAGCAGAAACAGCCACCGTGAGCTGGTTGCATGAAGAACTGCAGGCAACAGGGCTCTACTGTGGTTCATGCAAACCGGCACTCCTCCGGAAAGTTCTCAAAGTATGCAACACCTTTTACCTTGCCACGCTGTGCCATGAAAACCCACTTGCGCTGTGCCAGCATGACTCGAATAGCCGGAGTTGCTTGTGGCTCAGCTTGGCTCAAGTATCCCCACCCCTTTAATACAGGTACTCTTGCAAAGAACTGCCCCACACACACACACACACACACACACACACACTTCTTGCTCCAAACCAGACCTCCTCCACTGGAACGCATGAATCCCTGTCGCCTGACAGCTCGGTCGGGTGTTCAGCGGCGATGGCTGGCACGTTCCCAGAGATCTCATCAGAACGGAGCCGCTTCCTTTGCTGCGTGTACAGCTGCGTGAATGCCAGGTGGCGTCAACGTGCAGTCTGGACACGGTTCACCTTTATGAATGAATAAATCTTTTTAGTCTAATTTGAATTAAACTTTCTGATTCTCTGTGGTTTACACTTGTTCTGCCTTATTGTCAACGTGTCAGTCATCTGTGAAGCACCTTGAACTGCACTAACTTGTATGAAAGGTGCAATGTTTTATTGAAGGTGGCAGTACATCCTGCAACCCCCATATGCCCCATATCAGGTGACCCAACGCAGCCCTAATTCTAACCTACAGCAAACTAACAGACCTCAAAACAGCCTTTTGAAAAAGTGACAAACAGGAAAAGAATAAATAAAACGTCCCAACTCTTGAGGACTTAAGCGGTGTTTGGTTGTGATTCTCTAACTCTGTGAGGAATAGTGCGGCCCGTCGCCCTCCACAGAGGACAGACGCCATCACCTGTTGTCGCCGGCGGCCGCGGTGAGTCCCTGCATGTCCTGAGAGTCCTCGTAATTCTGTTTGTTTGTTTGTTTGTTTTTGAATTTTGTGCATTTGTTTTTGTTTTTTTGTTGAAGTAGCTGCATTGTGAACTGTGCTCCTTCCGACATGAGGGTGAGTAAATAATGAGTTTAATCTCCGGCTGTCCCGTCGCTGCACTGCAAATATAAATATAGCAGTAGGAGCCTGAAGCATAATGAGCTGACAAAGAGAAAAGAACAGGATGTCTAATGTCCCCTTACCTTAAAACATGAAACGTAATGCATCGAGTTACACCGAAAGGCTTCATATAAGACTATCCAAAGCTGCAAAGATTTGTCTCCTTTACCATCCTGCTGTTTATTTATTCATATAGCCCCCCGCTGTTTGGTAAGAGGCTGTTTACATTTGACCCACGTTAGAAATATTTCAAGCTGAGTTTTATGATTTCAGACCCTCCACATCTCTGCTTGAAGGCATCTAAACCACATATTCAGACAGTTTCACCGCGGCAACTTAAATATTCTTTTAAAAATACCTACAGTGTCAACTACATATCCATCCAGCAAATCGCTGACATGCCGAGATTCCCAGGAAGGTTTCTCTCGTCCTCTGGTCCACCCAGCGCTGTAAAAGAGAGAATTTGCAGATATTAAAATTGACATGTTGCTCCCTCAGACATGTGGAGAAATGTACTAAACTGACCAGAAAGGCTCCTGTGGGTCTGTAACTATGCCTTTACAGTCACATTTGACCCACATTTGACATCTTATGAATTCTACTGCATCATTGTCGAACCATGAAAAACATATTCATGAACGCTTCCACAACGACAACAGCCAACAATTATCGGTTTCAAAGCAGAGAGTATTTAGATTTTCTATTTTACATATCAATACAAACTCATAACATTCCCTGATGTTTCATCGTTTGACACGTTTTATTCCTGTCTTCTGGGATTACAATAGTCTGCGCCGCAGTGCTACCGAACTCCAGGCAAACCAAAAAGTCCTGTTTTGTTTTGTTGCTGTGAAAAACTAGATTGCATGCATTCTGGGAGCGCGGCGCTCTAGTGGGGTAATAGGGTACTATGAGCTCTTTAAGATATGATGGTGCCATCATATCTTAAAAATCACGTCTGACCATTAAGGGCTTTATACGTAGATGAGGAGAAGGACTTTAAATTCAGTTCTGGATTTTACAGGTAGCCAGTGACCTAACTGACCTAATTTCCTGCAGTTTGTTGTCAAAGTTCTTTTCTATTAGTTCCGTGAAGGAGAACTTTGAGCCTCCCTGGTGTGTTAAAGTACCTCAAACTGAACCCGTGAAAACAAATGAAGAGCTTGTAATATAAAACCAGATATGAGAGGGTTTTTTACAGCTTGGCAGAGGCTGTCATTTTAAATCCAGCTATGATTTAGAAGGAGATGAAGAGACAGAGGAGGGAGGACGGCTGAGGGTCTGATCATCTTATCGTCGGATTATATTATAAACAAAGAGCAGGAGAAAAGAAGCACAACAACCCTGTTTATGTTCTCTGTCCTAAAAAAAATGAGCCGCAGACTTGGCGCTCCTGCAGTTTGACTACTCTGCTTCGATCTCCTTTGTTTCCTCTCCGTTTTATTTCTCTCCGGTCTCGCCCACCTTGTCTCTTCGTCTTCTGTCCTTTACGCTGTTGTAGATAACACATTACAGTGAAACTCACGTGAAGCTTTAAAGTAAGAATCACAGCGTGTATTGCAACCTTCTTTTCATTCCCGAGTTGGGACATTGTCAGCATGTAGCCCCTCCGTCTGATGCATACAGCATCTGGTTGTCATGGTGACCCTAGCTACAAAGGTAGCTGCTCTAAAAGGAGCACCACTTGGCTTTCTTGACGTGGGGGACGGCGTGTTGTCCAACCTTCATCTGTGAGAGCTGAGCTGCGTGTGTGTGTGTGTAAATGGACTCTTTCTTATATAGCTCTTTTCAAGCGAACCGGTTCCCGAAGCGCTGTAACAGTATTCTAAGCTAGAACAGTAGTCTAATTCACCCATTCACACACCGATGGGGACACAGTTGCCATGCTGGCCTCCACTGGGGGCAACTTGGGGTTCAGTGTCTTGCCCAGGGGCTGGGATCGAACCACCAACCCTGGGGTTAATGGACGACCGCACTACCCCCTCAGCCACAGCCGCCCTGTGCCACAGTGTGTGTGTGTGTGTGTGTGTGTGTGTGTGTGTGTGTGGGTGTGTGTGTGTGTGTGTGTGTGTGTGTGTGTGTGTGTGTGTGTGTGTGCTTTTATGGAAAGGCAAAGCGATTGTCTTGGATGTGAATGTCGGTGGCAGCTTGTCTGCTCTCCTCTTTTCACCTTGTCACCAAACCTTGTATTTCATCCCACCCCCCCAACCCCCCCAACCCCCCCAACCCCCCTTTATTTCTCTCTCTCTCTTTCCCTCTCTTTGTCTGTCTGTCAAATCCTTTCTCGTCCTACATCTTTTCTTTGGTTGTTCCAGAGTCTGCCCTCTATTTCACCTCTGTCCATGTCTCCATATCAGTTCTGGAGTTTATTGGAAGTTAATTCCTCTGTCCTTGTCTCTTCTCTCTCTCGCTCCCTCCCTCTCTCTCTCAATTCAGTTTGCTTTATTAACATGAATGTCAGGTGAACAATATTGCCAAAGTGGCCAAGGATAATAAACGAGATGAGAAAAAAATTAAAGAGAGAGAGAGAGAAAAAAGATGCAATTCATTGAGTAAGATACATGTGTGATAGGGTATGTCAAGATGATGATTGGCCACATTCAGTTATGTTGTTTTAGTGACCGTTTGGGACATGCAGTCACATGTTGTGCAGCTCAGTGTGCTGCGTGTCCTTCTCCTAATAGAATCTGCTGCTTTTACCTGTCATCTCGCATCTAGTGAAGTTTGGGAGCAACAAATCAAATTTCTTGAAATATTTACACTGATGTTATTATATCTGTCACATTTTAAGAGGAAGTGTGTCTCTGGCCACAGCAGTCGCCAACAGTCCTCTGTTGGTATACGGGACGTCTTGTGTCCTCGCTTCTTCATCCCGAGAGATGGTGATGAGACATGAGGTGTCATTTATTCTCAGTGACTTCTGTCTCATAACTGCACACAGCCATTCCACTTTTGTGGAGTGTGTGGTGTACACTCCAACAGAAGACGTTGAATAAAATAGAGCAACACAACCAAAAACTACGACGGCGACCTCCATTTTGCACTCTTCAGCTCCCCGTTGCTTCACAGGTCAGCATTGTCAAGAGTCCTGTTGTACTGAGGGAATGAAGTACTGTGGAAATGCACGTTATGCTAAATTTACCATGTGAGCCACTAGAGTACAACGTCAGAGTAAAAGAGTTTTTACCTGGCAATTGTTAGAGACTGGCCTTTATGTGTTTGTGTTTGTTTGGTGACTGTACGTATTAAACGGCACCAGGACATGAAGCAGAGGTCCCAGCAGCAAGAAGGGACGACTCTTTAAAATACACACACACACACACACACAGTCGTGACTGCGCTGTATGGAAAGCCAAAAGGCTCACACTTCATCTCTGAATTTACCTGGAAGTGTTGTAAACAGCACCAGACGTTTCTAAATGCAGTTCTAATCGCCACCAGGCGTTTAAAAAGCACCGCCAGATGCACCGTATGTGACATGCCTGGTGGTGTTTGATAATGAGCCCCGATTAAATTTAATGAAAAAACACCAAAGTACATACTTGGGGTTTTTTCTTTAGGCTACCCAAACAAACAGCAAAGGAGATGAGTGCTTGATTAGTGACTGAGTGATTACAGATTTATTAATAATAGAAGACAGACTTATTGGCTGTGGAAACCACAGGGCACAGATAATTATGAAATAATGTTATTTTAAGCCACGTGCCGTGATTATAATGGCATTTATAAACATCTGGCGGCATTTACAACACTTCCAATTCTGGGGAGGTTCAGAGATGAAATGTGAACCTTTTGGCTTTCAACAGATTTCCCTCAGTTGACCTCACCTTGCTGAACCTGCAGGGTACTTATCAATACTCCCCTTCAATCATATTTATCAATACTCCTTTCCACTTGATAACACCATCAGATTCACCGATCGATACCCGCCACCGTTGTATCAAATTATAGCTCTTTGTTACCAATACCAGGACTGTGTGTATTCAGTTTGAAAGAGGGGCGGATCAATAGCCAGCAGCTACTGCAGCCAATCCTGGAGCCTAATCAATGCCAGCCGCCGTCCTGACAAATGATAACGCAGACAGATCAATAGGTTGTGCTGATGATAACGTCACTCGCCCGGGATGTTACGCCCTGAATCAGCAGACAGAGGCGCATGCTGAAAGAATGTAGTGCTGCAGTTTTTAATCCAACTATAGTGGTTTTGTTTATTGGCAGACGTAAAGAACCCAGTGGACTTTTAATGTCAAATTAATGGGCTTGCTCTAGTCTATTATATATCAATAAAATCTAAACCAGTGTGAATTTTTGGCGCCCGGTTCTGATTTAGCTGTAGCCTTAGTCTTTTGATGAAATTGTCAAATAATTGCTTTAGCAATTTGCGAGAGTTTACTTGAGTTTGCAGTGAAAATTCAAGCCTCTGTGACATTTCTAAATCTTCTTTGATATGTATAGTTGTGGTTGTTCCTCTGCTCTTTTGTGTAACTTGTAGGCGAAATTAGTCCATACATCTTTTACTTTTTCTTTTCAGGAACCGGTAATCTAAGCTAACATTACTAACAGAGACATAATGTTACTGACATAATTGGAATTCAAGCTGCTGCTTATTATTGCAAGAGAGGGGGGGGGGGGGGGCATAGAAAAACGTTGTTAAAAAATATTTTTTTGTCATAGTTTTTGTATCCAGCATTAACTCTAATGCTTAATCCCTCTGACATGATTAGATTTGAAATCACCAGATTACAACTTGATTTGCTGTCGATTGATAGCCTACATTTGCCCATTGATCATCTACTCATCTCTTCTTTTTAGATTTGACTTTTAAATCAAACACAATCTGCTAAGTGAGTAGGCAAATGATCCCTCTTCTAGTCTGCGACACACAGGAATGAAAACAACCCAACCCTGGCATGTACAGTTAGCAGATGAGCGAGAAATAGAAAGGGCAGGACAACATTCCACCCCTTACCTGGCTCACTGGCAGAAAACCAAGAAATACAGGTTATTAGCATGTCACTAAGACAAGGCACAGATGTAGAGAGACAAAACACAAACAGAGCAACAACAGCAAAAGGGAAGACGCCAAAGAGTGGACGGAATCTTGGAAAAACCTTGTCTTACGGCGCAAGTCCTCGCACGTGGAGGGGACTGCACTGACAGCTGACAGGTTTACTTTCAGTTTCAGCTGTGTATCCGCTGTGTTTTCTGTCTTCATTCCGAGAGAAAATGGCTTCACGGTCAGAAACGGATCTCTCCTGTCCTGTCTGCCAGGACATCTTTAAAAGTCCTGTTGTCCTGTCGTGTAGCCACAGCTTCTGCAGAGACTGCCTGCAGACGTGGTGGAGAGGGAAGCCTACACACGAATGTCCAGTTTGTAAGAGAAGATCATCAAGGACTGATCCGCCTCGTAACCTGGCATTAAAGAACCTGTGTGAGACCTTCCTGCTGGAGAGAGATCAGAGAGCTTCAGCAGGTCCTGAGGCTCTCTGCAGTCTGCACTCTGAGAAACTCAAACTCTTCTGTCTGGACCATCAGCAGCCGGTGTGTGTC
>JAVQJF010115813.1:0-37368 GCA_036023855.1 Gadopsis marmoratus
GTCCCCCGGGAAGAGCTAGAAAGCGTTGCAGGGGAGAGGGACGTGTGGATAACCCTGCTTAGCCTGTTGCCTCCGCGACCCGGCCCCGGATAAGCGGTGGAAAATGGATGGATGGATGGCACAAATGAATGAATACAGCATGGCAGCACCCTCAGAGGGGGCTTCCAGCTTGTGTGGCCTGTTTTTGAGTTTTTCTGGTTGATGCTTACGTGTCTCTCCATCCTCAGCTCCAAACTCTGATCCAGGAAGCCGACCCCGGAGCCGACTACCGCATCGACCGAGCGCTCAACGAGGCCTGTGAGTCCGTCATCCAGACTGCCTGCAAACACATCCGCAACGGAGACCCCATGTGAGTCCTGTTGACGCTCTCACCTGTCTCTGACACTCGGACACTGCATCCTCTCTCTCCTCTCAGTAACCGTGAAATACACGTACGAGCATGAATTTGTTGTAATTTACTGATGCAAAGACCCAGATTGCAAATTATTTCAATCAGA
This sequence comes from Gadopsis marmoratus, assembly GCA_036023855.1. Classification (NCBI taxonomy): domain Eukaryota; kingdom Metazoa; phylum Chordata; class Actinopteri; order Centrarchiformes; family Percichthyidae; genus Gadopsis; species Gadopsis marmoratus. The sequence continues at coordinate 498 of JAVQJF010115813.1, forward strand.
AAAATTGAATCAAATCGGATTCAGTGACACTCCTATTAAAAGCATGACGTAAATTTAGAAACTGAGGAAAAGTTGTACTGTGCTCTGAATGTGGCAAATGTCTAATAGTCAAAAGATTGAACTGTAAATATTAAAATATTATCCTGCAGGATCCTGTCATGCCTGATGGAGCATCTGTACACTGAGAAGATGGTGGAGGACTGTGAACACAGACTGCTGGAGCTGCAGTACTTTATCGCCAGAGACTGGAAGTAAGTCCTGCAAACCCTCCTCCTTCACAAGCTAAAGAACCTGCAGCTGAAACCACCTTTTTATAAACTTGTTTACAATCAGAAGTCCTGTGAAACGCCAATGAGTGAGTTTAGAAACTAGCTGGTTCATTTCATAAGAGTGGAGTTCAGTTGTCAGCCAGTGCTTTACTCCTGTGTTGTTGCAGGTTGGATCCCATCCTCTATAAGAAATGTCAGGGTGACGCTGCCAGGCTCTGCCACACTCACGGCTGGAACGAGACCAGCGAAATGATGCCGCCCGGCGCCATTTTCTCCTGCCTGTACCGCCACGCCTACCGCTCTGTGGAGCAGGGACGGAGGGTGAGTCTCTGTACCTTTTCTCCCCAGGACACCTCGGCCCGCGACACTCTCTGAACCTTTTCATGGATCGGTTCATTCAAATTACATACACACACATAATTTGACGTGTGTGTATATAAGTAGAGATCTGCATTGCTGCTATTATCGTCTGCCCATCTACTGTCTCACAACTGAGCCTCTTCATGTTGTGCTCTGGGGATTATCTTTAGTTTATTTATTAATTATCATTCAGGTCATCACACTGGGGGGTGGGGTGGGGGCATAGCCAAGCTGCAGAAATCTCAAAATAATAGATTATGTAATGCAGTAGGAGTAAGTGATAACATGTGGGTGTTCTGACCCTTTTTAACCTTCTTGCTTTAAGGTTTTGTTTCTGCTTTTGAACTTGCTGGAAGTAGAATTAGAGCATCAGCTAAATGCCCAAACTGACAATACAAACACAAATGTATTTCAGTAGACAGAATGTAGACGAAAATAAAAGCTGTGTAAAATAAATAGGAAGTCTGAACTTTCTCACTGACAAGAGAATGTTCTCATAGCTCCCCGGTGGAGCGTCTGAAGCAGAAAACCACGGTTTGACTGTGAGTATGTCCTGCTGCTGAACCGATGATGATAATCGCAGGAAACAATGGCTGCTGGTTTGTGGGGGAAGTGATTGTGTCGTGTAATCCTTATCCAGCGTCTGCATGTGGGGGCTGATTTATTTATTTATCTTTATTTGAGAGTGAGGTGAGCTGCTGAACTGTGATGTGAAGAATCAATGCAAATCTGCAATTATGGAAAAACATGGTAACACTGATTAATCAACTGGAGCAAATTAAATTTATTGACTTATATGTGGGAGCAGCCCTTTTTTTTTTTCTGTTTTTTTTTAAATGATTCTCCACCCAAATAGATTGTTTTAGTATCAAAACACCTCCTCTGAAGGCTGTAAAATGTAGCTTCCGCCTTCACAAAGCAAAGCAGCGACAGCTATCGGCTTGATTTGACGTCGGTCAAAATTAATTCCAATTTTCATTAAAGGAAAAGTATCAGAACGACTGTAGAAACTCCTCAAACTTCTCCTGGAGCACAATAAGGTTGGGGAAAATGTGTAGTACAACAACTAGATCTGCAAGTCGTCTCTACGTCACCTCGAGGCTTTGAAGCTCTACTGGAAACAATGTTACTTTTTTCATGTCTGTATTTTCCGTCCGTTGCCTCCATCTTGATTGCGAATCAGTTGTCGACTAAAACTTAATTACGAATCTACAAACATTAAACAGCCACCTTTTTAAAAAATAAATAAATAGTTTGAAGGACAAAAATACTAAAACTCTAGAGTGGAGTATCAGTTTATGGCCTGTGAGGCGTTTCTCTTCAATCCTCTGACTCGACGTCGTCCCTCTGCAGCTCTCCAGGGACTGTAAGGTGGAGGTGCAGAGGATTCTCCATCAGAGGGCGCAGGATGTGAAGCTGGACCCTGACCTCCAGAGACGATGTATGACCGACCTGGGGAAGTGGTGCAGCGAGAAGACGGAGGCCGGACAGGAGCTGGAGTGTCTGCAGGACCACCTAGAGGATCTGGTGTCTGACTGCAGAGACGTGGTGGGAAACCTAACGGAGCTGGAGTCTGAGGTAACCACCCCACCTGCTCCTGCTGCTACCCATAATGCAACACTCGTAACTGGTTTAGCAGCCAAGGACGCATGTAGGAGAGACTCCTGGTGTTCCTGCTGATACAGCATTTCCTCTAGTCCTGACCAGTATCTCAGGAAATAATTCAACATTTTTTTTTCAACATTTCAATTGTGATATTTTACAGTTTTCCGATCTTCAGCACAGAGTATGTCGAGCAGCAACCGTCCAGGGGGAAGAAGTTTCTCACTGATAATTTTTGTGTCGTTCCTCAGGACATTCAGATCGAGGCGCTGCTGATGCGAGCCTGTGAACCCGTCATCCAGGCCCACTGCCATGCAAGTTCACTGTCTTACTTTACCGTCACTTTTAAATCCAGTTTGAACTTGTCTTGAGTTAGTGGAAGAGCTTTCTGAGGTTTTGGCTTTGCTGCATCAGAAGATGAGATCATCTCATTTTAAGACTGCCAAGAGGTGGGGGAAAAATGGCTTCCAAAGCAAAAGTATTTCAGACAAAGGAGAAGGTAGGGAGGGTTTCCCGTGAGCCATTTTTATACACCGTGTTCAAAATGAAGACTGTGAGGAGCATGCAGACAGGAAGTTGGTGTTCTGAAGAGCCGTCCCTGTACTTCCTGTCTTATCTAAACTTTAATCTTTTCTTGATTCACATCAGCATTTGAGTTTATTGGATCTATTTTGCAAAAATGCCTTCCTAAAGTACTCTGTGCATTAACATACATGTTGACAATATTTACACTCTGTATTATTTATCTTCTCTCTGTATTAGACCGTAAAACTGCTTTATGACAATATTACATTTTTAAATGATCAGGTTTTTAATTTTCTGGCTTAAACAAATACTGACATTCTTGTTTGGCCATTTTATCCATAAAGATCCATCAAGATATGTTGCATGAATAACTGGTGTTAAAGGAAAATATATAACCATCTGTCTTCACAACAAATTCAGTTTTCCAAACCATATTTCTGTCTGTTAGGAGGTAGCTGATAATCAGATCGACACTGGTGATCTGATGGAGTGTCTGGTTCAGAACAAACACCAGAAGGAGATGAATGAGAAGTGTGCGGTGGGCGTGACGCACTTCCAGCTGGTGAGCAGACGTGAAATGATGTTTCAGCTCAACAGGAACTAAAGAAGAACCAAATGTTTTATTGCTCATCTCTAGTGAAATACTTTATTATGCTGCTTTTTCTACGTGGCATCTTTTGACCAATACTGAATTGTCAAAAATATACACACTTCATTATTTAGTTCTCTTCAGAGTTTAGCTCGTTATTGGAGACGTCAGCGTCTGTTTGTTGGCATCAGAACTGCAGCAAGTCATGACTTAACAAGCTGCTCTTGCTTTTCTTCTCTCTCTCGCTGTCTCTCTCTTGGTCTCTTTCTGTCTACAGATTCAGATCAAAGATTTCCGTTTCTCCTACAAGTTCAAGACGGCCTGCAAAGAGGACGTCCTCAAACTGTGTCCCAATATCAAGAAGAAGTAAGACACACAAACAGATGTTCCAGAGACGATTCAACAATCTGCCGTCGGCAAGCAGAAAGTACTGAAAAACAAAACCCCAACAGAGCTGTAACAAACTAAAATAGCTCCACTTACTAACTTTGGGAGCTTTCAGCTTTATCTGTTTTTATATTCTGAAAGCTGGTAAGTGTTCAGCTCTGTGTTTGAGAGGAAAACTAGTGACTGAATTATAATGTTTCATGTCAGCAGACTGTTTCCATCCAGCTGTCCAGAAAATACAGAGCAGAGTTTTGAGATGTGTGACAGAGGTTGTTTAAGGTTGGGGGGGAAAAAACAATCTGGCTTCAAAAGAAAAAAACAAAACGGTATCATGACACATTGTATAAAATGACGAGTGCGTGACGAGTTCTCTTCCTGTCGCTCAGGGTGGACGTTGTGATCTGCCTCAGCACCACGGTGAGGAACGACACCCTGCAGGACGCAAAGGAGCAGCGAGTGTCCGTCAAATGCCGTAAACAGCTGCGGGTGGAGGAGGTGGAGATGGTACGTTCACTGACACGGCGTTTCACCAACATGTCTGCCACTGACGGTGACTCAGGCAGCTGCACAGAGACAGGAGGGGGTCCTGTTGTGCCTGTACAGAAAGATTTTTTTCATATAAAACTTTAATGTGAAGCAGCAAAACACACCTCCAGACATGATGATTTTACGTTTCATAAACCCGAGGGTGTTCAAATGCTCTTCAAGGAAATGTTAATTCAAACACTAAACAAAACAAGTCAGATAATCAGAAAACCGTTAAATACAAATGTGTGAATTTCTGTATCAAACAGAATGTGTGCGTTTTTATATGTGGGGTTTACAAGCTAATCGGAGCAGAAGTTCAGTGAATTTGGTTTCTTGTGCAGCAGACTAACAGGTTGTTGAAAGCGTCTGTGCTTAGTCTGATGTTTCCTTAAGCCAGTCTGAGTTTTGTTTTCTCTGCTTGCACAGATTAAAACCTCCTGTGTTGTGTTCTCTTTGTGTCCGTTTCTGTCCCTGAACCTCTGCAGTCGGAGGACATCCGCCTGGATCCGGAACTGTACGACTCCTGCAAGCAGGACATCAACAGGCTGTGTCAGAACGTGGCCTTTGGCAACGCACAGGTCAGCAGCTACACACAGACACACACTTCTGTTTGTTTACTTCACAAAAGGGCAAATTAATTTTTTATTTACATTTTTTTACATTATACCTCTACACTGGTGTGACAACGATGGGAAAGAATATGTTTAAAAAAGGTTTTGGTAATTGCACCAAAGTGACATCTCTTAAGTCTTTATGCAGTCAGGTCTAATAAACGGTATGTATGGACTCCGTCTGTTAGCTGTAGTTAAAATAGTAAAGAACTCAAGTGTTTATATCTGTCAGTGTCTTAAACATCCAGCAGGTGGCAGGTCTTTTTCAGTCTGTAGGAATCAGGGCTGCAGTTTCTACTGAGTCAGCAGGAGACACCATACCTATGTCTATTTGTAAAAAAACGCACACCGGAAACTCAAGGTTCATCACTAAAAACATGAAATTAAAAGGGCTGCAAGAGAAAATATTTGATTATTTATTAAACCTCTTTATCGAGTTAAATTCCTGATTTAAGGTCTGAATTCTTCTTGATAGAAGTTGCAGGACAGACATTTTGTTAATGTAGTGAAGTGAATACGTCACGTGATTCACTCACTCGGCATCAAATCTGTCGGTTTCTCTCTGTAGGTCATCGAGTGTCTGAAGGAGAACAAGCGTCAGCTGACTCAGCGCTGCCACCAGCGGATCTTCAAGCTGCAGGAGGTGGAGATGGTTGATCCTGAACTGGACTACCAGCTGATGAGAGTCTGCAAGCACATGATCAGGGTATGCCAGTGAATCCAGCGTATGATCAGGGTTGGCGTCACGCGATCATACAGCTCTGGATATAATTAAGAGACCACTCCAAATTTTCCAAAGTTCATTTTACTCAAACACATATAAATAGATAATTTTGCAGTGGTCTCTAAATTTCTTCCAGTGCTGTATCTCACATATAGGATTCATTGTTTGATTTTTAGAGTTTTTAAAGCACTTTAAAAGCTGCTGAAAATAATCGGCGGCTAAAGCACGCTGCGTATTGAACAGTGATATGCATCAGTGTTTGTGTCTGTAACAGCAGTTTCATGTGTTTCAGCGCTTCTGTACAGAAGCGGAGGGAAAGAACGTTCTTCAGTGTCTGAAACAGAACAAGAACAGCGAGCTGATGGATCCTAAATGCAAACAGATGATCACCAAGAGACAAATCACCCAGAACACAGGTACACACAGGTCCAGTCTTTCTGTCGGTCATCTCCACTCAGCATTACAACGTTGGAAAAGTTCGATTTTAACTGCGTGTGTGTGCAGACTTCAGGCTGAACCCGGTGCTGAGGAAGGCCTGTAAAGCTGACATCCCAAAGTTCTGTCAGCCCATCCTGAGCAAGGCGACGGCCGACAGCGAGCTGGAGGGTCAGGTCATCTCCTGCCTCAAACTCAAATATGCCGACCAGGTCAGACACACTCGCCTTTACCGTAAACAACGCATGCTATTGTGGAGAGGTCCTCCTCACTTCCAAGTTGGCTCCTGTTTCACTTGTTTATCATATACTTTACTATAGAGGGTGTCTTTCATCAGTCTTTCTGTCCATATTCTAATATAGGTTAATATCTGATGTGCTGGGCAGCAATGTGAACTGCTTGGTATTTTAACAAAGATAAAAGTGTAATTTTGTTAGCATTTATGTTCTGCTGCATCTACAGCTGAGACTCATGGGAGACGGATGGTGTCCTGTCATGTGGCAGTTACAAGTTATCTTGGACAGAAGACCACAGAATCATGTTTTTGCTTTTTAGGGTGAAAAGATGGTTAAAATTAGTTATTTTTCATCATTTTTAATTCCGTTATCTTTTGAAGATGAGGAATATGCTTGAATTTGAATCTACTTGAAAAATAGTTGATATTCAACATAATCTGCTGTTTCGCCTACACACTCATGTAAACCACAAATGTTTTTAGTGTTTAAAATGAAATGATCACGTTTAGTGTCTCCTGACATTTATCGTAACAATTTAGTTAGTATGAGATGATAAAGTCTGGAAATGTTTGGTTTAGGTAGCTTGAAAGTGCTTGAATTATACGGTGTGTGTACAGAGTAAGTCTCATTTAGCCTAATAAGAAGCGTGAATCTGGAAAGTCTTTGAAGAGAGATATTCATGCTGTGTGTTTGTGTGTGTTGTCACAGCGTTTGTCTACAGACTGTGAGGATCAGATCCGGGTCATCCTGCAGGAGTCGGCACTGGACTACAGACTGGACCCCCAGCTGCAGATCCACTGCACAACGGAGGTTCACACATTTCTGCTTTCTTACAAACGCACACATTCTAAAGGCCTCAGTGCTCAGCTGTATACTGGGACCACCGAGTGTTAGTCTGTGATTTTTAAGGAGCAAAATGTCTTTGTTGACCTTCCTTTCGATGTGTTGGTTGTGCCGCAGCAGCTAAATATTTCCTTTAGTGGGGAAGTGAGGAAAAATTGAGTTTCGGTTTAATGCTGTGTGTTTTCTACAAACATCTTTTCTTTCAGTCTTTGTGACTTTTTTTGAAAGTGAAATCGTCAGTAGTCAACTTATGGGATGGGACTCACCTGGAGTCATATGACATTTGTTGCAGTGTGGCTGTGTGGCCAGAAGGGGGTGCTGATAACTGATCAATAGGTGGAAGAGGAGAAACCACTGCACTGGTAGTTTTGTTGGCCAGCTTAGGTGAAACTGGCTAGTGTGATTGGCTAAAAGGCTAAAACCAATTTCAAATGGCTTATTTTTCTGGGGAGAAAATATGTATGTGACCCTCCATCACATCTTAAATTTGATTATGCCTGAAGACATCCAAAGTCCTGCAAATGCCTCCTGCAAATAGTCTTGAAATCTTCAGACGAGTATTAAATGTGCAGATCAAAGCTGCATCACAAAATATACAGACATTAAGAGTAAAAACATCTATTTTAAAAGGATATGTTCAGCTCCTTCGTGCACTCTAATCCCCTGCTGCTGGTCCTGGAATCCAAATCTGTCAGTCATCAAAAGATGTTGAGTTAACGCAGACTGATCTTAATGGAAGTTGACGGGTGGAAATTCGTACAGCTGATGTCGCTAATATGCAAATTACAAGATGTCATCTGGCGCTCAGAACAAAGCTGAGTGGGAGACTTAATAACTGCTGAGAAGTCGGTAATCAACAATTTCTTTGTGTGAAAGTTAAAATAACATGAAGATTTACTCAGCCCCGCTTAAGTGAGCAGGCAGATACTCGGTGCCTTGCTCAAATGCACCGTGGCAGCACATATGGCTGTTTGATGCGCGTTTGTGTGTGTTCAGATTTCCAGGCTGTGTCCGGAGGAAGCAGCAGCTCAGGAGCAGACGGGGCAGGTGGAGGAGTGTCTGAAGGTCAACCTGCTGAAGATCAAACAGGAAGCGTGCAAGAAGGTAAACGGACTCACCGCTGCCTTCACTGGCCACCGAGGGCACAGTTGATCGCAGCGTCGCGATCTACAATCTGTACAGGCATTCATTTATTTTCATTTTAAAATGCAATAATTTCCTCCTCCTGACATCATCCTCAATAATGAGAAGATTATGTAAAAAATGGAGGCACGAAACCTTCCTCTTCCTCTGTATTCTATTCCTCATCTTCCTTCTGCTTCCTTTTATCCTCACCTTCCTCCTCCTCCTCTTCTTTATTGTCTGTGTACCCTTCCTGCTCTTAATTCCCCCCTCTTCGTTTTTGTTTTTTTTCCCTCCTCCTCCTGCAGGAGGTGTTGAACATGCTGAAGGAGAGTAAGGCGGACATCTTCGTTGACCCCGTCCTCCACACAGCCTGCGCTCTGGACATCAAACACCAATGTGCAGCGATCCCACCTGGAAAGGGGCGACGTGAGTCCACACGCACCTCGACTGACGTGAAACTCACAAACTGAAAATCCTGAAGTCGTTTTTATCGCCTGAAATGAAAACGCAGGAAATCGGATGATTTTTATCGGATTGTTGTTTGAGATGGGCCTGTGATTCAGAGGCTTTAAAATGGGAAAACCGTTTGATCCCCTGAAATTAGAAGTTGATCAAAGTACATTTTGCTGAATTCAAGTAGAAAGAACTTAATTCTTTTGAATTGTGATGAATATACAGAGAGCCAGACCTGTATCTTTATTTCTTTTTACTCCTGAGACACGGTGTGGTCGAGTAAAACATATTTCTTTATTTTACATACAGCTACAAACCAACATTGGAGACATGTTTGTGTTTTTATGTTCTGTTGTTGCCACAGAGATGTCCTGCCTGATGGAGGCGCTGCAGGACAAACGTGTTCGTCTGCAGCCGGAGTGCAAGAAGAGACTTCAGGATCGCATCGACATGTGGAGCTACGCTGCCAAGGTACATGAAGCATCACAAATTTGTAAAAGCTGCTTTACAAATGTACTCTTTCTCTCTGTAGTGTGGCTGCCTAAAATCCAGTTTCCAAATTGTTTTACTTAGAAATCTGTTAAAATGGCAATAATTGGCTGAGAGGGTAGTGCGGTCGTCCTTTAACCCCAGGGTTGGTAGTTCGATCCCAGCTCTTCCTGTCCACATGTCGAAGCCTCCCTGGTGGAGGCAGCATGGCAGCTGTGTCCCCATCAGTGTGTGAATGGGTGAATTAGACTGCTGTTAAAACTTAGATTACTGTTACAGCACTTTGGGATCCGTCTCAACGGTTGACAAACACGATACGATAAGAGTCCATTTACCATTTGAAATTGGCTCAATGAGCTGTTTTAGTTTGAAATTGCTTGAATAAGATGCATAAAATGTAGCTTAAAGCTTGCTTTTTAATTTGAAATCAATAGAATTAACAACCAAACATCTGCCCTGGGGGCTTTTAGTGAAGTTAAAGGGAACGCTATTTTGAATCTGATTTTAAAAGTTGTACTCAACATCTGTTTGAAGGGTCCTTTATTTTGAAATTGATTTGAGCTGCATAAAATCAGTTTTAAATGGGCTTTTAATTTGAAATTTAGATGACAAGCTGTATTAAAATCTGGTTTCAGTAAATGAGTTGCATGAAGTAGAATAAAGTGAACACACAGCTGAACTCACACGCTCCTGTCTTCACTTCCTGTCAGGTGGCTCCTGCTGAGGATTTCTCAGACCTGGCCATGCAGGTGATGACATCACCATCCAAGAACTATATCCTGACAGTGATTGGTGCAGGCGTGTCGCTACTCTTCCTGGTGGGGCTGTTCTGCGGTAGATTCACTACACGCGTCACTCAGGAGCATAAGAACAGGTAGACCCCGCCCACTCCGGGGTCAGGACACACCCACAGGAAAAAACGACCACCGCTGGAAAGAACCCCATTCACCCCCCCCTTACTCCTACAAAAACTCCCCCGATTCACCACGTCACTCCTCCTCACCCCATTTCACCAACGAACGCCCCTCCAGGCTTATTTGTACCTCATCTTCCATCGCTGGAATGACATTACCCACAATCCTGCAGGCGAAGTGGGCTTGATCAGTGACTCCCCACGCTCTTCTGCTTCATGAGCCCCGCCCACTCTCCAGGAGGCCACACCCACTGTTTCCTCTTTCTCTTCTTCATCATGATTTTCTTCCTGAGCTTCGATAACAGAGCGCCGGGTCCTCCTGCAGTTATACTCGCACTCCTATAATGTAGATGCAGTATTACTGTTTTTTTTTCCTCCCCTCCCCTTGTCGGGGGGTGTGTAATGATATGGGGGTGAGGGAGATGAATGATAATGATCATAATAAGTGTAAATGTGTAGAAAGTGGGATGGGAAATGCTCCAGTATAGAGCGGCTTAATGACTCCAGTATTTTACTGACTAGTGTGAGTGAGAGGAGTGTGTGTCTTATTACCATCATATTGTTGTAGTTTGTCCTCCTGCTGAGGGGTTTTTGGGGGTTGTTTGGCTCTGGATATACTTTCTGTTTTCTTTTTGTGATTTTTGTTTTGCTGATGTGTGTTAGACTTTATCGCCATGGGACTGCCAGGCGGGCGGTGCCAACCAGCCCTCCACCGAGCCACATCACAGACACCCCCAGCCGGCTCGCTCAGCTCTTCCTACACCAGGAATTATTTGTGGTTATTTTTTTTTTTTTTTTTTTTTTAAACCACAGATCTGGTAACATCAGCCCTCCTCCAACGCAGTCTGAGTTCTTAAATTTTTTTTTTTTGATTTTTATATTTCCCAGCCCCAACCTGTGGCGTAAAAGCACCGCGTCCACCTGCTGCTCCCAGGTTAGCCGGTTTCACCGACGTTTGCTTGGCGTCTGGAAACGCTGTGGCTGGTTTCCACCATGCTGGGGCACAGAGTCAGGACTGGTCCCAGTCTGATCCAGGACTGGAGCAGACAGACCGGGTGAACTAGGTTTAGATTTTTTTTTTTTTTTCTCGCAGAGCGGCTGTTGGTATCGTGCTGGTTGGTACAGAAAAGCTGAGAATGCAATGCAGGAAAAAAAAATTTTAAGAAGTGAAAATATTCTAGATTATAGAGATGTGAACATTTTTTGTGTACAGATGATACTGGAATCGCTGCACATTTTCCGTTCTTTTTATATCTATAAATATATATATATTGTTTTGTCATAGCCTTATTTATTTGTTTACTAATGGTCAAAGTGTTTGTTTTTTTTTTTTTCTATGATTTGAATGTTCTCTGGTTGCCTTTTCTCCAGCGAGCGAGCGCGAGGAGGAGGGATTCAGGCGGCGGAGGTTTGGCCTCAACCTGTGTGGCAGTGAACGCCTCTCCGTCAGGCAGTCAGTCAGAGTCCAGCTGTGGCGATGCAGCACGTTAGAACCTCTGTACTTGAGCGGCTGTTGATCATTAATGACGCTCTGATCCAGATCAATAAGTTCCACGTTTTCTGATGAGAGGAAGCGAGCGGGGCGATGGTGATCTGCACATGGATATCTTTTAATGTGATGATGCTTTGGGGGTTGACCACTGGTGCTTTCGCTATATATAAAGATGGCTGACGCATCTCCACTGCTTCAAAAAAGAAGCCATAATATCCTGGATACGGTGCTGCCGTCTTGCGCCAGCGATGTCATTTGCAGCCAGGGGTTTATGACCTATACTGCAGCCAGCCCCCAGGGGGCGATCCAGATGTTGTGGCTTCACTTTTGGCCAGCTTTCATGTCATCCATCTTTATATACAGTGTATGTTTTGTGCCTGAGTGGCGTGGATGTGAAGAGGATTCGGGGTTAAGTTGACGCAGTTATCTGGTGGAAGCGGCCTTTGAAGATGTCCGCTTCGTCATATTGAGTGTTCTTCAGTTTAGTCTGGTGGGCTCATGTTGTTTCATACCACAATACCACGTCTGTGTAGTTGTCTCGCTGCTCGGTCACATCAGCGAGTGATCACAGAGAAGGATCTTCGATGTGAGCAAAGAGAAACGGCCCCAAAACAAAGACGTAAAGAAAAGATTTGTGTAACAAAATACTTAAAGCTCAAAGGTCCTCTTACTTGCTTTTGGGTGCTTGGACTGCATCTCGTGGTCTTTCTGTAGTTACTGAATGAAACGGCCGAGTTGTTTCTGGATCTGGTTCGTCTTGTGTGTTTTCTGCCTGAAGGTTGATGCTGGAGGAAGAAGTCACGGTGGTGTTGAGCTTCTTATTTTTAAAGGCGGGGGGGCCTTTTTGATGCCCCTGTAGAAACACTAAGAGTCTCTCCGCTCTCCCAGCTCGAGCCGACCATGTGTACATGTGTACTATACTGAGTGACATACTGTAAACTACGTACCGTGCAGTTAGCCTGTACTCTTTATTTCTTTTCTAACTGTTGCAGCTTGCTGTGGTGAGCGCTGCCCTTCCTGCTTGTAAATGAGACGTCCTGATTCGTTGAGCTGCCTTCATTTTTAATATTTTTTTCTCCCTCCATCTGACTCTGTTTCTTTCAAAGCGTGCCTACTCACCGTCCCGCCGTGCAGAACACGCCAGAAGCCCCCACAGCGCCCAGCAGAGGCGCATGTGGGCACTTAAGTGTGTGTTTGTGTGCGATGGACGACGTGTGTGTGTGTTGCCCGCAGGATGCTGTGTGTCCTCCAGTCGGTTCCGAGCGACTAGATTATTTTTTGTTTATTTGAAGTTTGTGGTGATATTTTTTTGCAGACGGCATTTTGTGTCTGAATCCACTGAGCTCTCATCTTCTGGTGTCCCCCCCCCCTCCCCCCGTCCTCTTTTCTGTTCTTTTTGTTCTGTACAGATGAAAATTGGACAATTTGTTAATAAAGTCTGCAAGGTTTCTATTCTGTTGTCCGGTCTGTTTGTTACAAAAGCACAAGATTGGAAATATTCTATTTATTTTAAACGAATGCAGTGAATGTATCTACTAACAAGTATCGCAGCCTGATGTTTCTGCTTCCTCTGAGCCATAAAAACTGTTCCTTCATCAACACACATTTACACACCGATCCTGCTGCCCCAAATACTACAGGACCAAATGTGGATTCATGGCTGCGCGCTCCAGAGTGCCTTACCTGTCTCAAGGTGAAGGTCAGAGTTCACGTCCCCAACAGCCGCAATAAAACGAAAGAAGCTCCTCACAAGCGCCAACGTTGACTTAGAAATTGAGTTGGCGAACGTCAACAAGCAACCAGGGTAAGCTAACTTTACTTCAAAGCATGTGAAATATATTGTGCTTTTAGCTGAGCAATGTTAGATCGATGTATACGACCTTGTAATACAGCCATGTAACGTGGACGAACGGCCAGCTAGATAATGCGGGATATTTTTATTGTAAGCTTCTTATAACGATATACGTAACCAAGCACCATGAGCATTATTAAAGCGAGCGCATTGAAACACACTAGTGTTGCTGATATGAGCACTTGAGGCCCCACTGTAGATGTCAGGTTCGGATCAGACTGGCCAGACGGACCGATTAGCGCAGCGACAGGAGTTACGCTGAGATCCATCGTAAATAACCACACTTGTTTGTTTTTGTCACAGCCCCCAGGCCGAGAAATAATGGTGTCTGATAAGATGAGCGGAGCAGCTAGCACAGAGGGAGACACGATTATTTATGGGATGGTCAGAAAGGTTAAAGTAAAGGCAAAGAAAACGTATGAAGTGGACACCTGTTCAAGGCCAACAGGAAGTCCTAACTCGAGCCCCAAGGGAGGGGAGCGGTCACAAATGTAAAAAAAGCCAATCCCAGCTGACACGGGGCGAGAGGCGGGGCAACACCCTGGACTGGTCGCCAGTCAACGCACACATCCACACACCGATGGGGACACCGTTGCCATGCTGGCCTCCACCGGGGGCAACTTAGGCCCAGGGACACCTACAAATCATGCCCTGTAATGTCAAGATGCATCTTATCTCCAGTACTGTCGGCATGTTTGTCACCTCTCATGCTTAATCTCCATCATGTGCCACTGTAAAGTCATTTTATTGCATTTAATATCAGCCTGATTATTTTTTACCCTGCCAAAATGACACCCATGCTTGCATGAGGTTTCCCTCCTGCATGGCGCAACGTTTGACCCTTAGAAATACCCATATCTCTGAATTTATAATCAGAATTCTAAGCGAGTCAGTGTCCTGGTGGAGCTGGTGTCAAAACACAAGAAATACACTGAGGCCAACTGGACGAAGCACATCCTGAATTCCAGCATCAACAGAGAGGAGTTCGACAGTGTAAACTACCGCCACCAGGGTGGCCTCCAGGTCCGGTCTCTAGATCTGCAGCCGGAGTACGAGGACATACTGCACAAGATGTATGAACTGGCCTCCCGAAAGAAAGAAAACGAGGACAAAGAGCTGAAGACGTGAGAGAAACTGATGTTGACTTTGTAGAGTGAAGATAAAAGGAAACGGCTCAGTCTACATAAGCTTCAGTCTGATCTCGTAGTTTTAATCTTGAAAATGTGAATGTTTAGTCAGGAACATCAAGATAAATTGATTGTTTTTAGGTGATTAAAAATGCAAAAAGGTTGGTTTGGCTTAAGTCCAACTTCCACTGCATGACCTCTGTCCAGAACACTGGAATCTTTTGAAAAACAACTTGCAAGCGTTCACCAAATTGAAATCCGTTTCTGACAAATCTGACATGAGGTGTGAATTCTGTTAAGAACTAAAATGACGTCCCTGTGTGAGAGCTTGTAGGAAGTCTGAGCAGAGAGGTTGGTTTCATTTCATCAGTGTTTCTGTTCCTCAGTGCTCCTGGACTACATGAAGGACCAGCAGGAGAAAACGGAAGCCATCCTGAGGGAGCTGCAGAAGAAAATGGAAGCCATCCTGAGGGAGCTGCAGAAGCCATGCAGAGAGTATTCAAAGAAGTCAGAATCAACGTGGAAGAGCTCGTGGAGCTCCGAGTACACCCAAACACCTTAATGTCAGGTTGATGTTGTTGGTAATGTCTTAAGAAAACTACCCAACCTACTGCATTACTGTGTTATTTCTGATTTCATTGTTTTTCATTGTAAATAGTGAGTCTCACCTAGCTCACACTAGCAGCTCTGTGAGGCTGGTAATTGTGAAAAATGTACTTTGCAACTAACACAAGAAAGGCTCTAATAAGAATACTGTTTTTCTCCTCTGCAGTGCTGGTGGATGAGCTGTGCAGCGTGGTGGCACAGTCAGAGGAGTGATTCTCTGGTCATCCTCTGGTGAAGAAATACAGTTGTAATATACAGTATTTCCTGCAACTTGCTGAAAACCTGTATATAATCCACCAAAACTGCTGTTACTGTAACTCTTGGAAAAGCGTCTCGTACTGTTTAAACCAATATCAGCAGTGTTTAAAATGCTAAGATATTAATAAAGACCAACAGAACCTAATTTTCTTGTCCTCTTGCTCTTTTCAAGGCACCCATGAAACGATATTAATGTCATCTAGTCTGTGGCCTCATCGTTCTTCTTTGACAGATAATTTCTTTCCAATTATTGATGGAGGTCAAAAGCAGGAGCGTTTGATTTGATGGCAGAATGACATCCCATGCATCATCTGCTGATGATGCACAGAACCAGGGAAAAGGTTTGTGGTTCTTGTGTGGTTGCCTGAACTTCTTTTGTAGGTTCGTTTGAAGCCGTTGAGGACGTTGCCACCGTGTTCTCAGATCTCAACGACGGACTTGGTGAGTACAATGTTATTTTTCCTAATTGGAAAGACGACGAAACCTAGAACAGAAATGACACCGACGTTGTGATGAACCAGAATTATCCTTTAAAATGTCTTGCACGACGTGCAGTCAATCTCAGTAATAAGTGTTCTTGTCCAGCAATAAGTCTATAACTATAGGAACTATATAGCCGTGCACTACAGCTGTAACCATGGAAACATGAATAGATCCAGTCACACGTCCTGTATCCTACGACGCATTTCTCCTGAAAGAGTTAAAGGTCGTGTCTGTGGTTTTGCATGTTCGAGCGTGTTTACATCACAGCCCTCCATTGTTTTAGGATTTTTAAACGGCGTCTCCTTCCTGAAGCCGGTGGTTTCAGTATATTTAGGCACGAGAATCATCTTGTACCCTGAGGTCAATGTCATCTCTGCTTTTATTTCACACCACTACCCAGTAGTTGTATCTGCATTCTCACATGATGATGATACTTTGATTAAAGTGCTGTTTAGTCTATAAAATGTCGCAAAATTGAAAATTGTCCCTGTCACAAGTTCTCGGAGCCCAAAGGGACGTACGTCTTGAAATGTCTTGTTCAGTCGAAAACACAAAGATATTCAATTTATGTTCATAAAATACACAAATGCTGCAAATGATCAGATTTCAGAAGAGATAGTTTTAACATCTTTGCTTTATAGATGACTTGATGATCAGAACTCATGTTCGTGGTCTCTTGACTCAGGTTTCAGAAAACCTAGACCGTGACGGGAGACTTCGGCCAATCACAGGTTATTTTAGAGAGATGCCGCGTTCCTATTGGCTGTTCTGCCCCTTCAGGTGGTGAAAGCCTGATTTGCTGGCGGAAAATCCTGCAAGTTGTTGGAAATGTGATAAATAAACACCTCCTTTGCCTGCAGCGGCGTATAGAACACAACAACACGTCCCGGCTCTACATGGAGCTTCGGGCTCCTTGTGTTCGGTGCCGTGGTTTTCGATTGGCTGAGTGGCAATAGAAGCACGATGAGTGGGGACGGTGGCGTGTGAGGTGTACTTGGCCCTCATCCCACTGTTAGACCTCTGAAGCTATTCTCTGGAGTGGGGCTTCTTTGAGAAGACGAGCGTTGGTGACGCTCACTTCGTGGAGAGCGAGTCCTACCAAGAATGAGGTTCCGCAGGGAAAATCTGCATCCAGGCGTCCTCAGCATCGCACACCGATGATGAGTCTGTGTTTGCATATACATTTGTGTGCGTTCGGGCCTCTGTGTGTGAGAATGTGCAGACATACAGTGTAAACATATATGACTTATGTTTTATGTGTGTGTTCTGTCTGCGCTGTGGAGGCTTCAGGCCGTCTGACAGATCGGTGTTAAATTCTTCTCCACAACAAAACTACAGTTTTCCACTCGAATGTCTCCAAACGTCTAAAAATACCTTCCTGGATGATGAACAGACATGAAACCAGCACGCGACACAGTGTCGGCAAACATGTTTATTGTGTCAACAGAGTCACTTGAGCAGTGTAATCAGATTACAGGCAAAAGCACAGAAGCAGAATATCAACAAAAATCGTAACATTTTCAACACAGAACGAACAGACCCACCTAAAACTCGTGCGGGGAGACAAACAGGGTGACCTTGGTGAGGTAGCGGCCCAGCAGGGCGTGGTGCTCCAGCTCGCTCATCTCCACCTCCGCCTCCAGAGTGGCGGGACCCTTGATGGGCGTCACCAACAGGAGGGTGCCGGTCTGCCGGCCGGAGCGCTGCACGCTGAAGTGGCCCCGCCCACGACCGCCCCCCAGGCCGAAACGCAGCGTGTCGCCCAGCACGCGAGCCGCCGACACCCGGAAGAGGACACGGGGGGCAGACATGTTGGACACCACAGACAGGAAGTGGAAGGAAATGGAGTTTGGCGCCTGAGTGCATCCCTTGTCTCCCAGCATGCACGGGTTCCTCTCGCAGCGCCTGGCCAAACACAGAGTGGCTGACTATTATTTTAGGATTTGGTTTGTCACTTGGCTCAGTCTCTTCCTGTCTCGCCTCTTGTTCGCTAGATTCTGTAACTCAACGTGATCTTTCATCGCACGTCCTGCAGATTGTTCAGGCACGTTTACATGCACGCTGCTGCCCGTACTCTCAAACACCTTGATGCTTTGCATCGCAGTTCTGTCAGATTCATCACAGGTGACCTATGAGAAGGTAGGATGGCCATCAGTCGAAGGGAGCTACACTGTTACTATGTACAAAGCCATCTTTAATAAGCTGCCATTTAATTTTCCATCACGTTGAAGACTTAGAAATGTGGGATACCATACTCGAATGCATTATCTTGGATATGAATACAGAATCGGGAAAATATTCAGTCAAGTCTGAGGAAAGGAAGAAGACATTTATGAAGTGCTCCAGAGCCCAGAAGGTTTTACAGTGAAACCGTGCTTTTAACATGCGTTTGAGGGATCTCAAGGTTAACACGCCGTTCACCTCAAATCTCAAAATATAACTATTCCAAGAGATCCACAGTGGCAGCGTGGAGGCTAAAACGCAAGACTAATGGCATGAAGGTGGTGAGTTGGAATGAATTATTAAATCGTGCACACAAATTGTTTCCTCAATGACACCTCCACGGCTCCTTTAGTAATGGAGTTGCTCTGTTGTCTCTTGTTATACCAAATATGCCTGAATGTCTGTTTTCACTTCCTGTCAAAGGTTTTAATAATTTTGATGACTCATCCTGCACTGTGCAGCACGTACGTGCACTTATCCAGTTGAACGCGATTGGCTGCAACCTGCTGAGAGCTCGAGGGTTTTATTATCTAGCAAAGCAATATCATAGGTTGGAGGTCAGTCAGGAAAGACTTTTATTTTCATCTCCAATGATTTGTGGTTGTGGTATTCTTCCTCCTCTGGCTGTAGTCTCCAGAGACTCCATGCTTGTTTAGTGACGCCCGATTTAGAGTTGAATTAAACTGAATCCCTCAGTCATTTTGAACAAGTTGTCTCCCGGTTTTAAGGGCCTGGGATTCTCCAAAAGGGACACCACTGAGTGTCAGTGTCCCTTTTGGAGACTCGGTGGACGTGTACATGATGTGTGTTTGCTGGGTCTCTGCACAGGTGAACACGTTCACAAGTTTGTTGACTGCGTTTTCAGCTGCGAGCTGCGTCGCACGGAGCTTTTAGGCTATGCAGGCGAAGGAATCGGGCGCTTCGGCCCCTCAGTGCCGTGTTCTGGTCTTTGTTTTTAAATCAAGCAGCTGTCCTAACCAAGACGCTTCCAAACTTTATTTTTGACCATAGATGAACCTAAAGCTAACCCTGCATGTGGTAGGTAGAGATGCCCCCTGGAGAGTCACGCCACTGTCCTCCCTGAGTTACTAAACATACAATCGTGATTCAGCAGTAGGAATAAATCACTTTGGTAAACACGCCGAGTTCCTGCCTGCTGCCACAAACATGTTTCGCGCCTCCCGACCGTCATCAGCAGATCAGCAGACTGGAGCCTGAACAGCCGAGCAGGGCGCCTGAAGCCAGACCTCAGTCTGACTCTCAGCCCAGCTGCTGTTGGAGGAGGGAAGCTAAATGTCGGGTGGAGAAAGGAAGTGGGCGACGTGGAGGTAAAATACATTGTTCTCAAATCTCTCGCCATCGCCGTCACTGTCATTTACATTTTATCTGAGTCTTTGTCTTCTGAGGGAAGAAGGTTTGTGGTTTTCTTTGTCTCATCTGCCCAGTTTTCATTCCTTGTCTACTCGCTTTGTTTGCAGTTTCATTGTGCTCTTGAGATTTCAAAGTCTGTTGGCTGCTAGCTGTTTAGCTTGCTCTGCTAACGGTGTCTGCAGGCTCAGTGAGCAAAATTCAAACTCAGTGTTTTGGATCTGTCCACATGTAAAATTGATAAATATCTGGAAACATGGGACCCTGGAAACATGGGACCAGGGAAAATAGGACCCTGGGATGAGTTCTCGCATAATAGGTCAGAATGAAATGACCAGCTCAGAAGGAAAGCTGTCGGCAGAAGGATAGAGGATATTCAGGACGGGATGCGCTTACATTGATGACGTCTTGATGTAAGTGGCGTTTCTCATGTGAGGGCACTCCACCGTCGCACACTGGAATCCACCGTAGGTGTTCACACACACCTGGACTGCTGTGCAGTTGTGCATCCGGTTTTCACACTCGTTGATGTCTGAACACGGAAGGATGGAGGCAGGAGTTACAAAACACAAAGTCCACATATCTCTAAATGTCCTCCCTAACCGATATGGCGACCTTTGACCTCTGACCTGTGCAGCTGCGGCCGTCACTGGCGAGTTCGTAGCCGGCAGGACAGAAGCAGTGGAAGCTGCCGGGAGTGTTTACACACTGATGGACGCAGAGCCGGCCGGGCTGCCCGAGAGGAAACAGACGACACTCGTCGATATCTGAAACACAGACGGGATCGTCGGTCGTAGAAATGATTAGAAATCAGTTATTGATAAGAAATATTTATTACCTGTGCAGATGTTGTTGTCGCGGCCTGATATGGTGAAACCCACGTCACAGGTGCAGCGGGTGGAGCCCAGGAAGTGAGTGCAGTGAGACGGACGGATGGAGGAGGAGGGGGAGGAAGATGCTGGAGAGGAGGAGGGGGATGCTGACAGAGCAGCAGAGACGGGGGAGGAAGAGGAGGGAGAGGAAGAGAAAGGCGCAGCATGAGAGAAGGAGGACAGGGAGTTTCCGGTGCTGTTGAGGACTGACGAGAAAAAAACAAAACAAGACATAAGAAAACTGCTTTCACTGAACCAGGATCAGTATTACTCTTATGGTCCCGTATCGTTACTAACGTCTGCACATTGGCTGCTGGCCGCTCCACTTCAGAGCCTCCAGACACACCCGGGTCCGTGGGCCAATCAGCTCGTAGCCAGGCTTGCACAGGAAGTGAACCTCGTGTCCGACGCCAAACACCCTACCCAGTCTGCGGCCGTGAGCGGGGGCCTCCGGTTTGGGGCAAGATGCTGGGAGCAGATGGAGACATGTTCATTTACACAGCTTCTCTTTGCAGAAAGCGCTGCAGACACCAAGTTTAGGGAGCAAGTAAAAAACAAAATAGAAGCCAACAATGTCAGGAATGTGTAAATAGACAAAAACACAAATTGGCGGATAACTTCTTCCTCGCTGTCTGACTGGAGTGTTGCTCAGCAGCATTGCGCTCAGTGCTGCCAACCGGTGGCCAGAATCTATATTGCACCAGTCTGTGCAGTAAGTGATATCTGACATCGGCTTTTTTCTCTTCACGGGTCCCCGAGATGATCACAGGTGACGATAATAACATCCTTCTGTTACACCAGGATAAAGTCTCATTTCTCACCGCCGGTCTTAAAGATGGCCATGGTGCTGTTGTACAGAGCGCTCATCTTCTTCCTGAGCGAGCGCAGACCCTGCTCGTACGACGCCTCATGGACCGCCAACATCTTCTCCACCTGCCGCAGCGAGTTCAGCAGGTCGTGTGTGGATGGACACTCCTGTGGACGGGACGAGGAGAAGTTAGAGGACCGACTCTGATGCAAGTAATCCGACAGAGGCAGAGTGCCGTGAACAGCTTGCATCTTGACAGTTTTGACAGTGTTTTGAATGGTAACTCATGGAGAACATTACAATTCATATATTTAAAGAAGAACTTTAAACAAATTGTAAATCAGTGAGACTTGGAGATGTTGGAAGGTGTAGTTTTTTCTAGGCTAGCAGTTTCCCCCTGATTCCAGTCTTTGTGCTAAGCTAGGCTAAACATGCCCTGGACCTACAGTATCTCTGCCCATCTTCCCAGCTGACTGTGGGGGAAGATGTCAATAAACATATTTCTAAAATGCCATACTGTTACTAAAAGATAATCAATAAATGTCCTTCATGCTGTAGTTTCCCCAAAACTACGTTTCCTTGTGATACCATGAAGAAACTTGTTCATCTGGTGTTTTAGTGAAGAGGACAATCCTTCCCCGCCCTGTCTACATGTTATCTCCTGACGGTCTGTCAGTCCAGCCTGCAGTGTTTCAGGTGTGATGTCCACACACGGAGGTGAGGTTTTCAGAGCGACGGCCTGCTGCAGTAACACCTGCCTGAAAACTGGCGGACCTCCAGCTGACGGCTGAAGCACTAAACCTCCGCTGCTGCCACATTATGGCGCTCTGGGATGGTTTCACTTTAGTTCAGTGTTTAAGTTTTGACGTACACAGTCTGAGTCGGTCGGACACATTTCGCATGAAACCTCGACACTTGGAGCTCTTTCACTTGTAGTTTTCCTCTTATTTATCACAATTATCTGAAATCAAAATACATATATTATTCAGTGTTTAACACTTTATTATTTTATGTATTTTGTTTTTGTGGCACTACAACAGAAAGGAGCAGAAATACTTTTGCTTTTTGTCCCTTCACTGATCCCATCCTCTTGACATCCTCTTGACATTAGAGCAGCTGCTGCTCTAATAAAAATATCATATATCTTATAATAATGTACAATATTTCCTTTATTCCAGCTGCTCCGACTCTGCATTAAAGCAACTTTATTGATCTCCAGAGATCCTGGAGTAAAAATATTCTCTGGAATTGTAAACCTTTCAGACACAGGTTTTAAAAAAAATTTTAAACTAAAGAATAAATATGTATTTCAAGAGTTTCCTTGCCAAGACAGACAAAAACAGCAGAAACAATGACAATGAAACCACCAACATAAAACAGAGATATCACAAAATGCAACTACATTTATAAATGAAGCTTCGATATAAAGGATCACATCGTAGGAAGACAACCTACAGAGAACCAAGAGCATTCTAAAATCACATCTTTATCATTATCTTGTTGTTACATAACAGCCCTCCCAGTCCATTATAGCAAATGACTTTGGTAGATTTAATTAAATTAATATCTTTTCACAAGTTTGCCTCTGTTTTGGCTTTTGAGTTCAGTTTAACCAAAATTATGATATTTTTCCTTCCGATTGTTTCATTTAAATGACTTTAGTGGCCTGAAGAGGTGAAAGTATCCAGCTTATTTATTTTAAATTGAGAAAAAAAAAAAGAAATTTTACAGTTTACTGTAACATCATTTTGAAAGAAAATATAATTTTAACGCTTCATATTTATCTCTTCATATTTATAACCGCTCTTCCTACCTCAGAATACTGCTGTCAGGACTCAATAAAGTTTTGGAAGATATGGAAAAAATCTTCCTGCCTCAGGAGAAACTCTGTGGACGGACTCCACTTCTAGTGTCGCCTGTTCTCACCTGAGCAGAAGAAAAGGACACCTGATGGAGGCACAGCACCAACACAACGACCCCGACAGTCTTCATCCTGAACAGAACCTCCATCCTCTCAGCTCCTCCGCTGCTGCTCTCAAACTAAACCAGCTCCTCTCCTTCTGCCTGTTTTCGAGGGCACTTGCCAAATTTCTCCTCCGCTCGCTCACGACCTCCCCTCTAGGGGAGGAGGAGGAGGGGGAGGAGGAGGGGGGCAGCTCCCACATCTGGAACACACTTTCACTTTTTGATCCATCAGCATCCCCAGAAATAGACCCTCAAATTATAAGGAGAAGTCAGCTGGCTGTGGCGTCTTCTAATCATCACCCGCACAACAAAGCAGCGACATCAGTGACTATTTCAACTCTCCGGCTCAGGAATGTGACTTTTGCTCCAATTACAGCGACTGTAAAGTCCCACTGTTTCTTGTTGCTTTTTGAAACCCTGGCCCTGCTGTCTTGGTGGGCCTCCTAAATGACAGGGCAGCCGTCAGTGTGCTGATTTAACGCCCCACCAGAGCTGCAGGGACCCCGGAGGTTAAATTTAGGAGGCCCGAACTTTCACCTGTATTTAAAGTACGATGATGGAAGAGCGTGAACATGGAATGTCTGATAGGAATGACGCCATGACCTGGGAGAAGCAAGTAAAAAAGATTGTGCTTTTGAACGTATTGTACCGTCCCACCAAACGAGGCCTTGAATGTCATTGAAGAATTAAGCGTAATATTTGCTAATTAGCACTAGACACGCCGGCCCTGGACTTCTTCTGGGGGTCCAAAGCAGGCCTTGGTTTGGGGCCCCAAACTACAAACAAACACAAAGTTTTTATTTTAACGAATACAACGTATCAAACTATAAATATTTAATATAGAATCCTGTAGAATCTCATGTTACATTTTGCTTCCAGGAAAAGCCTTTGGATCGGATGGAGCGTCATATTGGTGCAGTGTGTCTGACGTCCACCAGGTGGCGCTTCAGTGTTTCATTTGAGCCTTTTGTGTTTTTGCAACCATGCAGCTCAAGTTCTGTCCTTTCATGTGGCAGAGCTGCATTTTAAGAAAATGATTATACATGTGGGTGAAGTCACTAATTAACATCTGAAGCTTTGATCGCTGGAAAACCACACAAAGGTCGAGAGCTCGGGAAGCAGACTGCAGGTTCTCTTTGTTCCTGGATTCATTTTAAAACTAACTGAGCAGAATTCAGCTTTTATGAAAGCTGGCCTGTTGTCTTTTAATAATACAATAATAAATGCAGTAGTGGAGGAAGAATTCGGATCACTTACTTAAATAAAAATACTCCGTTACAAGTGAATGTCCGTGCGTTCTTAAGTAGAAGTGTGTGAGCGACATTAGTGTTAAAAGTAAAAGTACTCACTGCAGAAACTTGGCCCCTGTGAGTGCTGTTATACATTACAGGATAATTATTACTGATGCATCAATGTGTAAGCAGAATTTGACTGTTGGTGGTTTTATTAGTTCTGTGTGTAAAATACAATATTTCGGAGAACATGGAAATGCTAAAATACAGTATATGAGTACCTCAAATGTCTCTAAGCACAGTACTTCAGTAATCTTACATTATACAAATTAAATATTAAGATCTTTTGATATTTGGGTGCATTTTTGTTTGTTTGTGTTTTTGCAACAACAGAAAATGTCTAAACTTTAAAAGTAGAAATTAATAAATGTAACTTAGTGTTTTTAATGGACACTTTATCGTCAACAGACCTCCCTCCTGCGTGTGTGTGTGTGTTGTGCAGAATACACTTTCAATTCAGCCATGCAAACACAGCCACACTGACATTATTACGTTAAATCAGATTAGACTTTTTGTGTGTGTTGCAGCTGCTAAATCCCCAAAATATAAAACAAACAGGAATGTCAGAGGTATTCACTGCGCTGTCATTGTCACTATTGATTAATGTGCAGATTCATTTTTCGATTAACCGTTCAGCCTCCGAGACGTCATTTTAAATTCCTCAGGGCCCGAGGCGATGTCCTCTTGTTTTGGACACTGGGTTGGACGAAACACGCAATTTGACGAAGATGATGATGATGATAATCTCTTGACACGCATTTAGCATAAATATGCATAATTTATCTCCAGCATAACAGGAGATAAACGGCACGTTAACGCACAGGATTAGACCTCAGAAAATGTATCCTAGCGTGCAGACTGAAACCGCTTGATTGCTGTTGATGGACACGATGCAAACAGGAAATGGAGGAGCGACTCGGCGCTGAGGGTTCAATCTGTGGACGAATACAATCATTCCACTTCCTCTTCGTCTGCAAAAGGCTTTTCCAACGCCGCTGGTCTCATTTCCTGTTTACGCAGAAAAGAAAAGCGTATTTGTTTCACGTGCGCATCCTGTCCAAAATGAAGATTATACTGTAAGATACTGTAGTGTGTACTTTTATAGCAGTAGCTGGTAACAGACACAGTATGAAATGGGTTGTTTCAAAATCAAACGGAAACTACAAAACATTCTTCTATATATTTGTGTTTAAGGCAAGAGATGTGTGTGTGTGAGTGTGTGCAAGCAGCCCAGGAGACGGCCAACTCTCCTCCTCATCATATCTTAATGAGAGAGGACAGCTTTAATTACAAATCATTTAATGGATATTATAATTAATTAAAGCAGAGTTAGATGATGGCCACAACACCCCCCCCCCTCCTCTGACCCAGGTCAATTTCTAAACGCTCATTAAACTCAGACTTTTATCAACCAAAGCTTCCTGCATTCTGCAGGTAAACATCAGTTCAGTTCAATTCAGTGGAGCTTTATGGGAAAAACATGCACATAAACGGAAGAAATGCGTGAAATCAACACAATTATTTTCTCAGTCTGCAATCAAAGTCCCACTGTCCTGAACAGGGTCATGACTTTAAACTACACATTAATTTAAAGGCTCAGTTCATCCCAGTTACAAAGAAACACACATTTTTGCACTCAGCTGTGTCCACGCAGGAAGCTTCTGTTTTATTCGTCAGGTTTTAAGATGTTTGCCTCTGAGGTTTCTGCCTCCACCGCAGCGACACCGTGGAGATGTAAGAAAATGTCTCTGAGCTGTTTCCATTTCATCCCTGCATGGCTACGTACCAAAACACTCATTTCAGTTCAGCGACACTTTTGGCAACCGTGTTTTTGTCCACTAGGGGGCGTGGCGTCTCCACGGGACAGCTCCTGAGGGTTAGGGGACCCGGCCTACGTCACCAACTCAAAGTCCTTTTATAATCCTTCATGGCCTCTTCGATCCTCTGCTGGAGGACTTTAAATACAAAATCTCACACTCGAAAAAAAAGATCTTATCTTTCACAATTTGTTCTCAGCACAGCTGTTCTTGATATTTGTTATTCATTTGCTTTTATCTTGCAGTTGTTGCACTTTTTTGAATTTGCCTGTTTTTATTTATTCTTTTGTTTCATCATTTCTATTGTTAAGCACTTTGTACATATATTTATTATTACTATTATTACAGTTATTGATTGTGGAGGATAAATGGAGAGAAGCATCATAAACCTATTGATTCCCTTTTTACCTGCTTATTATAAAGACAAAATTGCCAAAGCGATATATATATATATAAAATAAAGCAAATCAAGAATACAAATATAAAACAGAAACTACCAATACAAATGTGAAAAAATAAGAAAAAGAAATAGGTACAATTCACTCGTCCTTCCTCCCCCCTTTTTACCAGATAAATGAACCGGTCACCCCTCCTCCTCCACCCCTCTCGGTGGAGTGTTAGATGGTACGACCCACTGCCCCCCCACCCCTCCCTCCCTCCCTCAGCGAGGGAAGCATCAGTCAGACACACACACACTCTGAGCCGTCAGGGTTTCATCTCTCTCCTCTTCTTCTCTTGTTATGACCCATTTCAGGAGCGACTGCCAAAGAGACAGATGTGAGTAGCACACACAGACACACACACACACACACACACACACACACACACACACACACACACACAGAGCATTATCAGTGTGTTTGAGAAGAGGTTGTAGCGGGAGAGCGTGTGTGTGTGTGTGTGTGTGTGTGTGTTGTACTGTCATTGCGAGGACCAGTTTGAGTTTTACACCTGGGCGTTGTTTAATAATGGCAGGGTTGATGGTTCGATCCCCGGCTCCTTCTGTCCACATGTTGAAGCGTCCTCGTAGCTCGCTGCCATCGGTGTGTGTGTGTGTGTGTGTGTGTGTGTGTTGTAAATGCACTTCAAGTAAAAAGCACAGTATAAAATGTTTTGTTGACACACCTTGAAAGTTGAAGTCGTCCTCAGTCTTTCAAAGGGCTGTTTGAGGTTTAAAAATTGGCTTCAGGCTTAATTATAGAAGGCGAAAAAATCATTTGGGTTTATTTGGACTAATTATTTCCGATCAGCAGTAATAGCAGCCTGTGTAAGTGTTCAGCTGACATCCGTCCAAACGTAGTGCCAATTATAACTGAATTTCTGGAAGCACTTGTTTTTCAACCTGAATGGTTCTCAAAGCACTGCAAGGTGCTGGCCTCCACCTGGAGCAACTTGGGGTTCAGTGTCTTGCCCAAGGACACTTCCACGTGTGGACAGGAGGAGCTGGAATTGAACCACCAACCCTGGGATTAAAGGACGACCCGCTCCTGTGGTTCCATCCACTACTTTTCTATTAGTTAATTGGATGAATTGCTTGCATCATCACCTCCATCTTACTAGATGTTTGTCCAGCCCAAGACAATGTCAAAATAATCATCAAAATCTAATTATTAGCATACTTCCCAGCATGCACTGTATGTGGGGTTTTGTCTAGCCCGATGGAGATTTAAGCATTTGTCTCATTTATGACTCTCAGGTCCTTTTCCTTTGATGAAAACGATAAACATCAGCCTCCACACTCATCACTTGTGAGTCGAGTTGAAGGTTTCTGTTTGTTCATCCATAAAATCATGGAAATGTCAGCGCTCACATCCTCGCCGCCATGCACGGTCACGGCTGAGAGGCAACCTCGGCGTTACAGTTTCTAACAGCGGTCCGAATGTGACCGCCAACATTTCAGCAGAGGCTGTGATCATCAGGGTGTGAAGAAATGACCCCGAAGAAACTCTCATATGTTATATTACTGCTGCGAGAAGGAGCGCAACTGGAGAGCAAATCTGACGAGGAACCCTTTAGATTGAATGCAACGACTGGGCTTTTTGTTCGTATTGTGTTGAGTTCATGTAACTGAGGGCGGCTGCTCACTCGGCGACAGGATTGATTGAGACGACGTCGATGAAATACACAAAGGCTGGTCTGAAGTGAGCTGCCGTGTCCTCCAGTTTGGCGAAACATGATCGGTGGCGCCCATGTTTTTCCTGGACAGATGATACGTGACAAGTTTGAGACTGGCCCGAGTTAAAGGGTCAGGAAAAGGACGGTCTCGTTCTGAGTTTCTGAGCTGGTGTACAAACATCTGTGCTCAATTTCCTGTTAAACCTGAGCGTGTTCAGTGAAAGTTTGTGCTGCAGGGCCGCGCGCGGCCAATCCCAGGATGCAACAACGAGCACTCGTGCCATTAAACCACCACAGAAGAAGAAGAGGAGCCAAACGGATGACGTCATTCAAGGAGCTCCAGTCGAAGCTCAGCGGTCCACGTGGGCAGAATGATGGCGATGCGGCCTTGAGCCTGTTTTTATGTGTTAATGTGAGGAAGGTTACGGCCTCCTCATCGCTCCACACACAGCTGATAATTTCAGCCCTTCACTTTAACTCACAGGCTTCA
Organism: Gadopsis marmoratus; assembly: GCA_036023855.1. Taxonomy (NCBI): domain Eukaryota; kingdom Metazoa; phylum Chordata; class Actinopteri; order Centrarchiformes; family Percichthyidae; genus Gadopsis; species Gadopsis marmoratus. Next base: position 29,355 of record JAVQJF010115813.1, read on the forward strand.
CGTACGTCGTCATTTAGCCTGTTTCCGTTCACCTTTTGCACCTAAACACCGGTGGACGGGCGACGAGGCAGCAGCGCACACGTCCTCCGTCCCCTGAAATGAGCCGTGAGACGCATCGTTTCCTCCAGTTTCACGAAGCCTGATCAGTGGTGTCAAGACTTCAACAGGATGAACACCAGACCAGCTTTTTTTTCTGAGGCGTAATTTGGGGCGAACAGACAGAAAGACAGGAAATAATGACACCAGCATGTGGAGGAGGTCAAGAGAGTTCTGCAGCAGGAAACTACACGGATCCGTTTTTTCCAGCCTGATCATCCAGATGGTCTGAATGAGAAGCTCCTTTATTTCCTCCTTTGAGACAAAGCTGGAGCAGACAGGCGGTGATTGACAGGTCATAGCTGAATTTAAAGTAACATGTTGCTTCCGGTGCTTAAAAAGTTAATTGTGGACAGTGATTTTAAATATTTCCGCTCCAGCGCTGCTTTTGTTTTCACTATCCAACCGCTGGTTTTATCACTTCCTGTTGATTTATTAAGTCAGGATTTACAGAGAGATTCTTTTCAGGTCACCTGACAGGAAGAGGAAGTCACGTGATCAGCTCACCTGGATGCGTCCAGACTTGAGGTTTGTTGGATGTTGTGTGGCTACACATCCAGCAAAAACACTAAACGCCGGCGTGGAGAGTTTTACTGGATTCGTTTTTATCCAACCAGGACGTCTGAAGAGAGCTCTGGCCAAAATGAGAGACAGAGAAGAAACAATTGATCTGTCTATTTAAAAGAGTTAAACTCCAGTTATTGTTTGAACGTGGTGTCTGGACGGCTGATACGATGGCCGCAATCCCCAAATCTTAATTCCAACTGAGACAACCAGTTGCAAGTTACACAAGAGTTAAGGTTTTTCTGAAATATGGCTTCCATTTGGTCTTCTGCGCCCGGCTGGCTGCCTCATTTCTATCGTCACAGCGTTCAACCTAGTGTCACTTTGGGGCGCGAGCCCGGCAAGCGGTGAGCCACCGGGAACAACCGGTTTCAGAGCGCGGCGGAGCCATTTTGTCCAGACACGCTGCCGCAGTCTGGACAAACTTCAGCACCTGTTTTTGTTGAACGTTGTTTAGCATATTGATTTAAATACTGTTGTTCTCTCCAGGTCATTTCCAGTATGTGAAACATGCATCACAATAAGCCTACAGCTTCATATTTTGGGAGGATAAATGAGCATTAATTACTGTACTTCTACTTGACGTCCTGCACTCTTTTTTCCAAATACCTGACAACTTGAATGTTGTGTTATGAGGCAACATAACACTCAAACATCCCAGCACTAGTAGTAAAGCTTTAATGGTAAAATGGTACATTAAGTCCTAAATGAACTAAGTATGTTGTGTTCAGCCTGGGCCAGTTTTTTAATTTTCACTGATAGTTTAGCAACTTAACGGTCCATCAATGAGTCGATCAATACCCCCCATGTGATCAAGGATAAATCTTCAGACAAGAGCACAGCAAAGTGAGAAAGGTCTGACTGTGTTCCACTCTGTAACAGGGATTATTGAGTTCTGCCACTGATTCAACTCACTGAGTCAGTGGCGACCAAAACAAACGTTTAGCTTCATGTGCTGCTGATGCTCTGAAACTCCGCTGCAAACTTTTTTTTTTCCCCCTGCGCGTCAAGACCGACACAAATCTGGTCGGAGGCGGACACGTCGTCATCATCAAACAGACATCGCCTGACAACCAGTTAACGGCAAACACGACTGGACGGACAGCGGCGACCGTCGTGGCCTCGTCCCCTCGCCAGCAGCCGGCCTCTGCTCTGCAGTTCCTGCCAAACTTCGAATGGCCTGTCCCTGAAAACCAATAACCACGAGGTGTGAAATTGTCCTGTCATCACTCTCTCCGCCTTCCCTCCTCTCCCATTTTCCCCTTCTCTTTCTCCTCCAAGCCTCTCTCTAAACATGATGTGTCGCCCAAACAATGCGAAGCAATAAGCAAGCAAATAGCTGTAATCACTCAGTCGATGATGCACAATCACCCGCTCAGCACGCGGCGGGAGTCGTGGCGACCTGGCAGCCTTATCGATCTCTGGGGGGAGTTTGTGGGGGGCAATTAAAGGCACCCCGGCAGTTAACAGATGGTGAGTGACGGCGCTCATAAACCTCGCAATAAAAGACTAATGTCCTACAAGCTGCAGCCAGCATGGAGGCCGTAAACAACCCTGCCGCGGCCTGTCAGCGCTGCAGGTGGGGAGAGGGGGATGATGGGAGGCGGAGGGCCTTACCGAACCCGGTGGGTCCTCGGAGCCGTGCACCCAGCTCTGATGGAGGTCGTGCAGAGACGGGCTGCTCTCAGCATTCAATTACAAAACCCAAATGGTGACTGAACGGTTCAGTCTGACTGGAGAGATGGGAGGGAAGCGGAAAGCCAGAGGACACCGGCTTCGTGATCCCAACGCAAAGTGTCGCCTTCATCTCATCGCAAGAAGATGATTCTTTTTCATCAGCTAAGCAGCTTCGGTCCACGCTGAAATATCTCGAGAACTATTGGATTGATTGCCATGAAAATGTTCCCCAGAGGATGAATCCTACTGATTTTGTTGATCCCCTGACTTTTCCTCTGGCGCCACCATGAGGCTGATAATCATGATCTCAACAATATTATTGGACGTGTTGCCATGACTTTTGGTTCAGACATTCATGTTTTGAATGAGCGACTTTATAATGACCTTGGGCAGCCCTCTGACTTTTCCTCTCAGCGCCATCATCAGGTCAACATTTTAATTTGCCCAATACTTTAGTTTATTTCCTACAAAATCAGCCTCAGCTGTACTTTGTGTTTAGTGCCAATTATCAACTGTTGGCAAGCTTACACAGTAAACTGAGATGGTGAACATTATCCCTGCTCAACATCAGCACGTTAGCATTGTCACTGTGAGCATATTACCATTAGCATTTCGCTCAAGTCACCACACTTACCTTGATACAATCGACAAATCTGGAAGGTTAAATTGTCGCTTAATAAATCTAAAAAACTAAATTGGTTGATGCAGATTTGTTATGCTGGGATAGCCCAGGTTTACACACACGGGTCAGCTCCAAAATAATTCTCAATAAAATGTGCAGAGCAGGAATATTTCCAGGAATTTGGACTCCGCACTTAAACGTGGAACCTGAAACAGGGCTGATGACCGATGACGTTTCATAAGAACAGAAGAAGAAAGTCACGGTAATCTACAGGGAATCCAAACTAACACAATACAGCAATGCAAACTGCAGCATTTGAAAAAATATGAACGTCAAAGCAGGTGAGCTGTTTTTCATCGGGACAGACTGACTTTTGATGGAGGCCGTAAGAAAAACAGAATGTTCTTCACTTGAGTGAGAGAGGAGGAGTTTTGTTTAGCTCATTTCAGATCCATCAGAGTTAATAAGAGGAATGTTTCTCACAACCTTCTGCTGATCGATACGTCTTCCCTCTGCGGCTGCTGATCAATGGAAATAACACAGTCTGGCACACTTTCTTGTATATGAGTCGCACAAGAGCAGACATTCGTCACTGCGAGGTACAAGAAACAGAATAGGTTACAATCTCTGCAGCACTATGGGGGTTTTTAGCTTCTGCTTTTGTTTTTACAGAAAGATGAACATTTAGCATTTAGATATCTTTCTCAGGAGTTGGTGGAGAGAAAATCAGACTTGAACATGACTCAAATAGACTGCTCAAAAAGGCAATAACATGTCGGTGCTGTCTGCCTGTCAGCATGGTGTGGCGTTATACAGCCCCCTGGTGGTCAAAACATTAATTAATGCAGCTTTAAACCTTCGTGTGTCAGTGGACAGAAACCCACACCCTTCATGTCTTAACAAGGCTTTTATTGTGTAACATTTGCAGGAAACGTGTTGTGGAAAACAAAGTGGCTTGCAAAGTTCCCGTACGGCGATTGAAGTGTAGCTGCTGCCATCTTGTGGCGCTTGTAAGTTACTACAACATCCAGTTTGGCTGCGACGTAAACACACCTGCAGTGGCTGAAATTGGACAATAACACTTTAGATGAGTAATCCAGAACAGCAGTGTTGAAAATAGTGTGGTTATGTTGTTGAGTTTATTAAATTAAGTCCGGCCTTTACTGGAGACCCGGCTTTTACTTGACTACCGGTCTTTATTTAAGGAAATACGGTATATCTAAATTTTCCACAGACATGTTTCAACATTATGAAGAAAAACTCTATACGACTAAAATGACAATATATTAACTTGCACCGAAAAAATTAACTTTCATGGATTCTGCCATTTCTGAAAACGTCACAACTCTTAGCTTTCAGAAAACGTCCATTTATGAGCTTGTGAATACCACAAGAGGGAGGCGTTCATATGGACGCTTCTCGTAAACGCAACGCCGTTTGAAGGCCCCAGCAGTCACATATCCATCCAACGCTCTATACCAACGTCACCTGACTTCCTCCTTTGCTCCCCGACAGACAAGACAAGAGTGATGCCACTTAACACGAACAGATGCCATTTTTGGGGATTTTTGATAAAATGACTGCTGCTGTCTGGAGCGTCGAGATTTTAAGAAGGCAGCATGAACTCTGAGTTAATGGTGTTGTCTAAAATTATTCTCTGAACCAAAAGCCTCTTTTTGTGTCTGTCTCCGCAGCTGACAGACAGCTACATGTTTGTTGTTGGGGGGGGGGGCAGTGCAAAATGAATGTGAGAGGAAATTAATTCCAGTCTGACAGATGGAGGCCAATTAGACTCTCAGGCCGCTCGTTAAGGTGGCCGGCTGAGCCCACTGGGTCTGTGTGTGTGTGATTTATTTATTTTTGCTCTATTCATTTAGTTTTGGGAATTGTGTACGCCACTGGGAGTTTATGGAAGTTTGTTTCCTGTGCAGTAGTGTGTGTGTGTGTGATCCTGCAGCAGGGTCAGACTGCTGCCTGTCCACCTTCATCGTTGTCTCCCTCGGGTCAGGTGGTGAGAGACCCGCATCGTCTAACCCGAACTGATGGTTTGCTTTTGTTTTTAAGACACCGGGATGAATGGTGAGCTGAGAACCGGTCGCACCACGACAGCCAAGAGAGGAAGCAGCGCCCCCGACAGGTGAGTCTGCACCGCCACACTGTGTGTCCAGGGATCCGGTGGTTTCGCAAACTTGTGCGCTGAAGTTTGAATATGTAAGTTTAGCTTTGTAGGTTTGTAAATTTAGTTTTCTGTCTGCAGACTCTGTTTGCAGCATGTGCAGTCAGACCCCGGCTTGCAAAGTCACCTTCACAAGCTCGGTGGCAAAAAGACGAGCGTCTGCTCGTGCATGTTTAACATGGACGAATAAAGCGTCGGAGGCTGGGCCCCGAATCATTCTTATGAAAGCTGCTCAGCGGCTCATGAAGCCAAAAAAAAAATTCTACTTCCTAGGTATAAAATGACTTGGACCTTCCGCGTTGTGCGGCCCACAGAGCAGCACTAGAGCTTCCTTTAGCTCCGCCTCCCAGACGCTCGCTCTCGTGAACCACAGCGCCTCTATAACTCTGGATTCGGCTGATTTTTTCTTTTTTACAACTTTTATGACATCATGATTTAAATAAGGGATATTTAACTTTTAGTACTGGCTGCTGTACCTCAAAATAAATTATCAGCTGATTTACAGACGTCTCTTTCACAATGTCAGTCTGTGGGGAAAATACCTCTCGGGCTCAGTGTGCATCATGTGACGACCCAGAAGTTGTAATTACACGGTTTGGCCACTGTGTCAAGCTGGCTCCAAAGCCTGCCGCACGTCCTCGGGGGGGGGTTGCCAGGAACCCCATACCATATTACCACTTTCTTTGCTGCCATCAACTGTGATCAGGACTTCAGCTGACAGCGCTGCTCTACATCAGCACTTCCTTTAGCCCCGCCTCCCGGCTGCTCGCTCTCAGGCTCACATGATGAATGGCTCTGTAACTCTGTAACTCTGGATCCAGCTGTTTTAGGACGTTATGATTTAAATACGGGATTTTTGAGTGTACTGGCTCGTTGTTCTACCTCAAAAAAATGATCCTCTGATTTACAGACGTCTCTTTCACGGTGTCAGTCTGCGGGGAAAAGTCTTTTGGGGTCAGTGTGCATCACGTGACCCGGACGTTGTAATTACACGGTTTGGCCACTATGTCAAACCGGCTTCAGAGCCTGGCCTTATTTTGACGCTTACGGACCTTTTGACAGATTTACTGTGAGGTATGTTTTGAACACAAGGTTTGGCAACAGAAACAGAGGGGGCGGGACCTCCAGCTTCTGACCAATCCGTGTCTTTGGAATCGCTTCTTACGTGCGTTTAAACAAAACAAACATGTTTATTTTTGTTTGGAGTTACTTTGCCAACATTTAGTGTTCCACAGCCATGCGGAACACAGATTTCTAGCAGCAGTGCTCTTCAGTGCTGCTTGTTAGTGCTTCTGCTGTCAGTGTTTGTGAGTGACGGTCCAGCTGTCCCGAGCTTTAACCTCATTCTCTGTTTACATGGAATCAAAAGCCAAACCGTTCCTCTAAATCCCACAGCCGCCCGCCGCTGGACGGATTAACGCCGGGACGAACGCGACGTTGTGCCGACCAATGCCGGGATTTGCAGCCAGGCAGCCGCACAGCCAGCCCCGCAGAGAACCAGTGGGAAGAGTTCACGCTGCATGGACCGGCGCTGCTTGGACTTTCATATAATTCACTTCCTGCAGCTGTGAGAGAGCGAGCAGGCTGGAATAAGCTGCCTTAGCGCACCGTTACTGTGAGGGGTCACAGGTCACAGTCTGAGCTGTGGATGTTATAAATCCTCTGTCAGTAATCAGCAAAAGCAGAAAAGGTCCACGGGCAATTTACGTACAGTATTTAGCAAAATGCCTACTTTATTCGATAATACTGATCCAACAAGTGCAGCGGTGGAAGAAGTGCTCAGATATTTGACTTGAGTAAAAGTATTAACACCACAGTGTGAAGGGAAATTCCTGTTTTAAAAAGTATTAGCATTAAAATATGCTTAAAAGTACCGAAAGTAAAAATCCTAAATTTGCAGAATGGCCCATTTCAGAATCATAGAGATTAATATGAGTGAGAGCAGGATGACCTCTGTATAATTTTTTCCTTGTTATTTGTGAATACTTCTGTCATTGATGAATGTTGGATCCTCACTGAGCTCCTGGATGTCTTCAGGCTCAGAGCCGGTTCAGTGTCGTTAGTTTTGATTAGGAGACAGAGGAAGGAGGCCGAACCCATCTGGAACACAACCTGCTGCGTTCAGGCGGGCAAACGCTGCACAAAACACACACACACACACGTGCAGGTAGTATTACTGCCAGCGTTCAGTCACACCTCTCCACAAAGAACAGGATCAACACAAAGAGATACTACATGTGTTAAACGTTTAACTAATTGCACACATGAAGCTGTACAATCGTCTCCATTAGATAATTGTAGTCACCTTCATGTTCAGGTCAAATCAGACCTTCAACAGGCCGGATGGTATCGTCTCATGATTTATCCTTCGCATGACCAGTGGAGCGCCACCTGGCTGGCTGGACGTTGGATTGCTTATCCTTGGCATCCTGGACGATAAATCTGAATTGTGTAACTCGAATTTTGGGATCTTTTGAATGAGATGACGCTTTGTTTGCTTCGGTGAGATTTATTGACACAATTCTGATTCCATAGAAAAGCCCACAGCAGAGGAGACTGCAAAGTCTACAAGTGTAACCTAAAGTGGAGCTTCCTCAGTTTCACCGACACACACACACACACACACACACACACACACACACACACACACACACGCACAGTAAGCGAAGCTCTTGTGACTCTGCGGGGCTTCAGTGTTTGTTCAGTGTGAAGTGAAGGCGTTTGTCATTGTGTTGGATGATCTGTGTCACAGAGTCCAGCAGCTGTTAGTTTAACATGACGTGACGTCTTCAGTCAGAGCTGCCATCCTGCTGAGCGCTCGCACACACACACACACACACACACACACACACACACACACACACACACACACACACACA
>JAVQJF010115817.1:0-12845 GCA_036023855.1 Gadopsis marmoratus
GTTTCTTTCCCCAAGCAGGAGGGCACCGCAGACAGACACGCGCTGTGGCCGTCTGCTAGCCGTCTGCACGCTAACCAGCACGGCGGGCTAACTGCAAGCAGCCGAAATGGAGTCGTTGTGCCGATTATTGTAAACATTACATATATCCGCAATGGCGTGGCATGGCGTACAGTTTAGCGACGTTTGGTGTTTTGTGGTTCATTCGGCGCGACTTTTGAGACAAATAGCTGAGCCAACTTGAGTCGAATCTGCTGTAAACGCCACGAAATTGAGGTCAAGTCGCTGTGTGCTGGTGCTCAGCTGGAAGTCCAGCTAAGAAAGTTGGAACATTTCGTTACACAATCGATGTCATTAACATTCCCGGGAGAAGGATCTCTTAATGTACACTTTTCACTGTATTGAGCCAAACACAACGTTAATGTCAGAAACCAACATATTGTTTTTCAAACCACGTTCATGGTCTTTGGCTCTGCTCCCATCATGCCTCTTCTACTCCGTTAGTTATTAAACCTTTTATAATTCCTCTTATCATGTAGTCTACCTTTGGTTATCTCTCTTTTATTTTTTTAAAGTGGACCTTTGCCAGTAGGATCATACAAGACTGGGCCTAAGGCTGCATTACCATCCTGGCAAAGTGAGATAGAGCCCCACACCTCCCAGCCCAAAAACCCCAGCTTCACTGTGCGGTAATACGTTTGTAGTAATTTGATCAATAGGACTTTTCCACAACAGATTTATTAAGTGGTCATACTAGGAAAAGCACATACACGTGACTACTAACATGAATGATGGCTCTGCTCTCTGCAAGTGTCCAAGAATACTAGGACCCTGAAACAAGCAGCTAAATGGAATCCAGCCATCATTTATTTTATTGTAATTTTTCTCTGGGAATATGCAGCGCAGCATCAGTGGACAGGCCAAGAGCCTTAATGTTGGTCCATGTTTATTACCTGATCTCTACACCGTGACCTACAGAGGGTTCCCGTGTTAAAATTGGGTTTTAAAGGGGATCGCCACTGACGTTAGACATCAAAAGTTTACAGGTGGTAGGGAGTACTACTGCATGTGTGGAAAAATTGGTATAAAGCCTTGAAGTCTGATAACTTGCCTCATATGATGTCACTTGAGTCAGCATCGGTGGGGCTGATGACTGCAAGTTTGAAAATGTGAAAGAAATCTGGAGGTGTGGAGTTAGTGAGACATCTCGCTCCTCATCTCTGAGGCTAGCTGCTTTAGGCTATTTTGACAGGGAAGAAGAACGTGTGGAACAAAATAAAGATGCTATTTCAGGTTCTACTGCATTTTAAACTCCATCATGAGTCCAATAATTTTATAGAAGTGCAATGCTGAATCATTGAAGTGCTCTTTTAAGCCCTACAATATTTCACCTGATATTTTGGTGGGGGATGAATATTTCTAAATTAAATGTTTTTAATTAAATGACCATACAGAAAACCTATCTTCCTTTTTCCTGAGGAGGAAAATGTAGCATATCTATCGATCATTTGAGTTAAGTTGAATTGTGCCCTTAACTATGGTCTGTGCACTTTTGGTTATGTGTTTGGTATGTCATATTTAGTACTTCAAAGTAATCAGTTGTAGTACTAACTGTGTCAATATAGTAATTCACTGTTGCTGCTTTTGTGTCATTGCAGAAATGATGGAAGATTCTCATTTTAATTCATCGTATTTCTGGTCTCCCATCCCCACTGTACCAGGACAGGTAAGTTTGGACAAGAAATCAATAATATGCAGTTTCTTCAGGGTTGATGCGAAGCAGAAGATTCTTTACGTGTGTTGTGACCACAAAAAGAAGACTGAGGGAGTTCAGTCTGATTTAATTAATGAAAAATCTCTGTGCTGACAGATTGAGAATGCCATGTTCCTGAACAAAGTGAAAGAGCAACAGGAAAAGAGTTTCTCTCCTTCTGCATCCCACTACCAAACTGCTCTTCTCAGCATCCCCACTCCTGGGACAAAGACAGATGGAGGAGGGCAGGCTGGTAGCATGGCACACCTACACCCTCCCCACAGCACCCAGAACATGCTGTCTGTCCCTTCCACGGGCATCATGACAGCAGGTGAGTGTTTCTGCACGGAGAAGCCTCTGGAACTTTGTCAGTTTGAGACTGTACTTGTTTATTCCACGATACATGAGACATAATATCCAGTGATCAAAGTACAATTATAATTCAGAAAAATAGCAAAGGTTGAGGCTGGATTATGATCCCATGAGTTTGTTATTTATGGTTAACGATCTCATTAATGAGAACAAATTCCATTTACATGGGACCTCCAGGCTGCACTAAGAGCACACACAGCCAGTAAAATGAACACCTGTCTGTCTCCATTTATGATACAACCTCAAGGCTTCTTTAAATGATAGAACAGCAGCGCTGTGGCATACCATTTCATAGCACTTTACACTTCCAGGTTTATCTTATAATACACAAAATGTGTTTAATACTTTTTTAAACTGAATTTTTGGGAAATTCCTGAACTTCAAGAACACTGCTCATCTCAATCTTTAATCATGGGAAGATCACTGTCCACAATTATCAACTTTGAATTCTTTTCCGCCGTTGTAATCTGTGATTATTGCTTTTTTTTTGTCTCGATTTCGTTGAAGCGGGTCTGGTCATTACAACTCCTCAGGGAACACTAGTCTCTCCCACCTCCTCTCAGTCATTTGTCTCTGGTCATCCAGCAACGACCATGATCGTTTCAGCACTCCATTCAGGTAACACACACCTTTTTGTTCACTTTGCTGATAATCATAGCTCTGAATTATGGACCCAATTAAGCACTTCTCTTTAAAGCACAGATTGTTCTCAGGAGCTACACAGGCTACACATTATCATATCCAGGGTGTGCCAGTAATTTATGGTTCTACTGCTTTAAGTTTATCAGTTTTTCTAAAAGAATATCTTCTATATGCAAGAGATGGTGTCACAGCTTGCTTATAATCTATTGGTATGTTTGTCATTTTTTATTTATTTAAAACATTTTGAAGGAAGCAATATTCAGAGCTTTATAATATTTCAATTTGTAAGTAAGAAATAGCCATGTCCTCCCTCATTCAAATGTCAATTACACAAGCAACATGAGACTTCCTGCAGCATACTTTTCAGCTTGATGTCAATATACCTACAGACCAACATGTAGAGGGCAGTTAATATACAGAAGAAACTTTAGCAACTGTTCCACAGAAGAAGCTGGCAAACCCCTGCTGCTGCTCATTTCAAGTGTGTCTTAACCCGCTGCTGTTGATCCTGTAGTAGACAAAAAAGAAGGGGATGGTTCATCCCATTTGGTTGTGATGCCGGCGCCTTCCAAACGAGGCAGAAAGAAGAAGACGACACTCTCCAGGGTTAGTCCTGTGGGTGGACCAGGAAATGAGACGCTAATACTGGCCCATCTGACAGCCGGCGGCCAGGTAAGAAAATACTGGCGTAGAAAGGTAAATCTGAGATGATAATAATAACAAACCAAAAAAAGATCAGATAACTTCAATATTGTTTTTGACAGCTGGCATCTTTGCAACATCATACTGGAGACGCATATGGCATGTCAAATGAAGAGGAAGACCATGGCCCAAAAGACAGCACAAAGACATACAGGTACAGTGTCAAAACAACACCCGCTGTGCATCCCCATTTCTCCTTGCTCTAGCTGTGGAATGCAAGCACACCTGTTCCTCTGTGTCCTGTCCAAATCAGCATAGAGATGTTCAGCTTTTCTAGATGAACTAGGCTCTGCTGGATATAAGCATTTGACACACACAGACACCTCTTTTAAACGCACACACTGCATGCTGTGGCAGAACATGCCTGCTTTGTGGTGAATGGTTGATTCTTTTTCTTAATGTATTTGAGATGCAAATGCATCAGTGCTTCATTGATGCTCTCTCTGCCTCTGCACACACTGGACATGAACTACTACCTAGCCTCTACTGTCCTCTTTGTGTTTTATATAGCATGCTCTTTGAGTTGTAAACTCTCAAACACTCTTGTGTACTGCTCTTTTACTTTTTATAGTATCTACGTACCTTTCCCTGTCAGTTTTCACTGATTTCTCCAGTGACATCTTTCCCTGTGTTTATGTGTGTATATTTGGTTTGACCCCCCCCCCTTCCCCTGTCTTCATTGATTTACCTTATATTATTATTTTTCCTTTTTATTGTAAGTATTATTTTCTGTCATATCTTATTTCTTTCTGTGGGCCAATGCTTCATTTCTTTGTCTCCTTCCAACATCCTTCATCTTTTTTTTATCTCCCATTTTCTTTATCTTCTCTTGTGTCTCCCTGTCTGTATTCGTGTCCCTCTTCTTCCTTCTTGTTCTTCCATCCCGCCCTCCCATTTCTGTGTGTCTCCGCCCGTAGGTGCCGGATGTGTGCGGCGACCTTCCTCAGTAAGTCTGACATGCAGATCCACTCCAAGTCGCACACAGAGGCCAAACCTCACAAGTGTCCTCACTGCGCCAAGTCATTCGCCAACTCCAGCTACCTGGCCCAGCACATCCGCATCCACAGCGGGGCCAAGCCTTACACCTGCTCCTACTGCCAGAAATCTTTCAGGCAACTCAGTCATTTACAGCAGCACACACGGTACTGCAGACCCCCCACTTCTCTGTTACCAACCCCGTAACATCTTCCCCTGTCGTGTTAACGTGTCCTGCCAAGTGCCTTTCAGAAGCCCAGACTCCTGTCTTGTTCCTCCTTCTGGGGAAGAGACTGGAGGAGTGTGCAGTTGCATATTTCACTGCCATGTAGATGTTGGCTCGCATGCTGCCAGTTTCACGCAGAAGTGACCTTTTCAGCAAATACCTTTTTTTAACACCTTTTTTAAGTTGGGCTTGTCCATAAGAAGTGTTTCTATAATTTATACAATAATCAGAAGGGCCATTTGAAATGCATGGAACTCTGTTATATAAGTGATGCAATGAAAATATTTGACCCTTTCTTTCTTCTTTCCATTTTTGTGTGTGTGCACAATACTTGCTTCTGTTTGCATTGCATTTTCATCTCATTTTCCCGCTTTACACGTTTCTTTTGTCTGTATGTTGTCATTTCTTCTGCCAGTGCTTCTTCAACAGAAACGCACACATACACATTTAGAAATACATGTTGAGATGAAGATTTAAAGGCAGACTAGTTCCATAGTGCTTCCCCATTTAACCCATTGTGTTATTGTTTGGTATGATTCCTTATCAATGCTTTTTCTTGCTTTCTCCATTGAATGGTGATGTGCAATGGAAATCCTTTGCTGCCATGTTGTTGTCATCCTGTTGCTGTTCTTTTTGGCTGTCATCAAATCAATTCACGCTAATTTCTGGAGGCACGTTGATCTAAATGGATTCATTTGTAAAACCTTAACCTTAACATTACAATTACATTAAAACTTTTTGTTCTTCTGTTTATACACCTAAATCATCTACTGCAAAATGTTGGGCATAAAAGAACAGTCAAAATAATTCACTCTTTTGCTTTGTTATTCTGTGATTGTGTGTCACTTTGGGGCATTTATATTAACTCGTGGAATTTAAAGGAACATAAATTACAAATGACGCTGCATAGAGCAGTAGTGGTGTAAAATTATACCAAGTATTTGTTGAATATGCTACTGGTATCCCAAATATTTTAGTGCTCCATTTTCCTCTTTACATGTCAGGAATGGCCTTTCTGACAGTTTTGATAAGCTGAGGGAGTCACTTTGAAGTATGTGTCAAGCACAGTATCGTGTGCCTTTTCTCAGTCTACCTTTACAATCCTGTTTCCCTTTCTCTTTCACCGTCCTGTCTGCCCTCATCAGGAACCACACAGAGTCAAAACCTCACAAGTGTCCCCATTGTACCAAGTCATTTGCCAACTCTAGCTACCTGGCCCAACATGTCCGCATCCACACTGGAGTGAAACCCTACTCCTGCTCCTTCTGCCAAAAGAGCTTCAGACAGCTCAGTCATCTTCAGCAGCACAACAGGTAAGTGAATCGCTTGTCTTGGGTTTCTCATCTGCTTCAGTGTCTTTCACTGCATTCAGGTTAGATCACCGTGAAAGTGATAGGAGTCCGTGTATGTACATGTCTGTTTGTGTTTTTTCTTCAGGATTCACACCGGAGATCGGCCATACAAATGTACCCATCCAGGCTGTGAGAAGTCTTTCACACAACTCTCAAACTTACAGGTGTGAAAGAATTTAATTTTCTTCTCATACAGTGCACTAACTATGTACTGTGTTCTATGTATGTGTTGGTTATTTCTTGTCTCACAAAACACTTTGCTGTACTGTAAAACATTCAATATCCATTTTTTCCCAGTCCCATCGGCGTCAACACAACAAGGACAAGCCCTACAAGTGCACCAACTGCAATAAAGGGTACATAGATGCAGCGAGCCTGGAGGTGCACATGTCCACACACACAGTCAAACACGCGAGGATCTACTCGTGTGGCATCTGCAACCGCACTTACACCTCAGTAAGAGCATTTCTACATTAAACACTATGAATCGCCCCTCTGGCAGCAGACAGCTGGCAGCTACTTTACACCCTGTAGTCATGTATCCATTGTTTCTCCTCTACCTATCTTCCCCTTATCTCAGGAGACATATCTGGTGAAACACATGGAGAAACACAACCCAGACCAGTTGTCTGCTCCATCAATCATGGCAGCACAAGTGGCACAACAGCACCAGAACCAAAGCCCTGGCCAGGCTGGAGCTCGGAGTCAGGTAGAGAGTGCAAATGGAGGCTCGAGCCGAGCTGGGAGCGGAGGAGCAGGCGGAGGTCAGCAGGGACAGGGCCAGAGCAACTACTCCCAGACAGAAACCATCTCATGTCCATTTGACCTGCACCAGTATAAGACAGTTTCTGCCAGTGACATCCAATACAAACCAGTCAGTGTAGCTGACATTACGTCCCACAAGGACCTCTGTCTCACTGTGTCAGCATCCACCATTCAAGTGGAGCACCTCAACTCTTAGAAGTGATTAAAGGAGGGAGTTTGGGGTGTGAAGGTTGAAATTTATTCAAGAAAACAAGAAATGGCGGATGGAGAGTCAAAGGAATAAAGCAATACTAAGATGATGCAAGAACTGTGGAATACATGACTGCCTGATGGGTTGAGGCAGACGGGACAAACGATATGGTGACACAGTATACTGAAGACTATGATTTTTGTTTTATTTTTTAAGTATCTCTTTTTTTCTTCCTGCCTTGTTTGATTTGTTTTCCTTTGGCTTAGCTGTCCTGTCTGAGTAGAAAGTGCATGTAACGGCTGCAATAAAGTATGTTTCAGTCCATCACAGTGATGGTTTTATGATAGTAAGAGAGTCAAAGAGACAATGCTTCTCTTTATTGTTTTATCACCTCCTGGCATTCCCTACACATACAGCTTTGGCCATTGCAATTTATGGCTGGTTGGTGAAATTGGTAGTTGACTGTGAAGGTAAATTTTTATACTTTCATACAGAGACTGTTGGTGTTAATACCTCTATTATGTTGTAAAATACAGGCCAGCAATGAATTCTTTTTAACCTTAAAAGGGAAGTAGAGGTTATTTTCTTTTCAGGAAAGACAAAATATCAATCAAGTATATATAAATATATACTACCAGTTTATAAAGTATGATTGTGTGTTTAAAGGATGTGGAAATCCATATAACCTACTTGGACCCATTCACAGGCCCTCACATGACCTACTGGGAAGTGATGAGCCAGTTCAAGTTTCATGTAAACCTATTGTACTGCTTTGTGTGTAAGTCCTAAAAGTAATGTTATCCAAACATGTTCTTGCTATTATACTTCCACAATAACAATGTTTATAATACTTCCTTATAGACATACAGACACATCTGAAATTTGTGGAGGGGAGGGGGTTGCCCCATAATACAATAAACCATCTGAAATGTTTCTCATTGGTGTTTTTTCTGTTTCAGTCTAATGCCAAATGAATGATTTCCTTATGTGCTGTAGTGGCTTTATGAAGGGATATTTTTTTAGGGCTAAAAAATGTTAATCTGGTGATTAGTTCATCAGTTGTTTAAGTTATAATAGAAATGGCCATAAAGAAAGCTAAAGATGATAAAAAATATTACTTTTCAGATTGCAGTCCCAAACAAAGATATGCAGTATTAAATAGTCATGTTTGAGAAGCCACAAAGTGATTTTATTTTTTAGCCATTTTGGCTTAGGAAAAAACTTATAAAATGCATCAATTATCAAAATATTTAATAGTAATCGACTTACTGTTTCAACCTTACATTCATTACATGTAAAATACCTTTTATTTTGATCAAGAAAAACTATTACCAGGATATTTGGGATTTACAACACCTGAAAAAGAGAAGCAAATGCTGCTGCTCGTTATATACATAATGGTCTTAAGGATGTTAACCATCATTCAGATATCTTGATGTACAGTATATCAGATTCATTGTTATAAGCATGTCTGCTCTGCTGGAATGTGCAAATTTGTGAGGTGTTTACAAAAGTGGACTGTACCATTAATGGGGGGGTGTTTATTGTCAGCTTAGCCAACATATTCTTGGTACATGTATATAATGATACTCCGAGTAAGGCCGTTTACTCGGCAGGAAGCACATTTTGAATAAGATCATCTAAATAAAGCCACATTGATCTAACCTCGAGCAGTTTGCGACCACTGAAATGTGGTATCGTCCACCATTCTCTGCAGTGGATATGGCGTCACTGAAAAGTGTAGGAGTCGAGAAACTTCACCCATGTAAATAACGTCAATAAGAAAGCGGCGTGACGAGCTGTATTAGCAATACACAGTACATAGCTTTATTTATTTACCAGCGTCTTTTTAAGTATGCCCCGGAAAAAGCCATTTAGCAACAAACAGAAGAAGAAACAGCTACAAGTCAAACGGGAGAGAAAGAGAGGTAACTACGTTTGCCGTCACGATGCTAGCGTTAGCACTTAGCTAACGGTTCGTGCTCCACAGCTAAATGTGTGGAGCATGTTGTGTGTGTCTGTACAGCATTAGCTAATGTAAGATATTCAAGTACAGCATCAGACCAGTTATTTAGCCCGTACAATAAAGCTCCACATTTTATGTTAGCTAGCTGCAATAACAAGCGGTGTGATATAACTTGCCTTTGATCTTGACGAGTAAATAGTACAAAAGAGCGGCGCAGGCTCGCGCATTTGTTACAGAATCGTTGCATATCCATTTTTTGTAGCCCATAACAATACAAGACAGGGTATCAAATTAGCAAGGGCCGTGGGGTAGCTGTACTGTCACCCACAGATCCATTTCAAAACGGCACTCAACAGTGATTACATGTTATCTCAAAGATTTCCATGTGTTTGATATATATTCAAGTACTAGCACAGGACACATGACATACTTTTATTTCCAAAACGTGTTTGTGCGACTGTTAAATGTTGTTTAATTGCCACTAACTTGAGAAAAGTCATTAAAATAGTCTTTAATATTCATTCGCATGTAGACATCATACCTCACTTATTACAGGACTCGCTATCGCCCTTTAAAAACGTCTTTAAGATTTTCTGAGTTCAATGATATCATTACTTTTAAGAAAATTATTCATTTTCATATCAAGGCTCCATTTGTCTGTTCAGCGCTAATACCCAATCATGCACCGCAAATCAAGCAACGTCTTCTCACACATTTCTCAACGCAAGCATCTCTAGATATAGTACCTATTTCAGATTTAAAAAAAAAAATCTGTTTGGTCTTTTAATTTATTAAAGTAAGTATTATCAGCCTTTTAGTAACCAAGGTCAAATAGTAAGGTGGCTAATAACTTCATCAGTGGAGGAGGCCATTGCAGAGGCAGAGTAGACTTGTTAGTAAGGTGTCAACAATTTGAAACAAGCTTGTTATTTTCTGCATTGAAAACAATTTGCTGCTCATTTCAATGAATGTTGTCAGCGTTTATCCTTGTGAAGGTGCCACACTTCCTCTTGACTGGGACTTGGCTGAGGACACCTGATACAGCAATATCCGTAAAAGGCGATATGAGTGGAAAAAGTAGATCTTGGTATTGGATTCAAGGTTATTGGTACGTGATGTTTGACTGTGTTTCACTGTGACCCCCTGACTTCCAGGTGACACAGGTTCTGGGCCGAGCAGCCGCAATGCCAGTGTGGAGCGAGGAGGAGACCGACAGTCGGACACCTCAGACAGTGAGACCACTGATGTTAGGAGAATAAATCAGCAGCCCTTCAGCCGAGAAGGTAGATATGACCCAAACAGGTGAGCTGTCAGCATATTCACATTGATTTACTTGTTATAATTATATAATATAATAATATAATTATAATTATTGTATTTGAGTGACTTTCATTTATTGTATATGGTTTATGTCTTGATTGCTTTAATTTGACTGGATTGAAAACACTATACTGTGTATTGTCGATGCGTTGATCTCACATTGACTTAGACATCGGTTTCTTTAGTGTGTGATGTAAAGTAAAATTTAGATAAGGCGGATCACGTTCGAAAGTTGTATGTTCTGAAAATTATTTAAATCACCTATTTTTAGTGGTAGCGACCCAGTTCTAGGCAAATACCTTATATCCAACTCATCTCTTCAGGTTCAGACTGCACTTTGAGAAAGAGAGTAAAGAGGATGTGGAAAAGAGTAAGAAGTTGGCCAGGGAGAAGGTGCTACTGCCAGTCTTGGACAAAGAACTTGAGCTCGACATCAATGACATCTACCCCTCAGAGAAAGGTCTGGCTGTTCTTTAATGCTTTCCACATGACAGTCTTGAAATAAGCCAAACAGATGAGCAGAGTAGGTTACTAGAGTGGGTCACTGCTTGAGACTCTGAAATTTGATTATTCACTGCCAGGTCTTGGTCTCCCACGACGGCCGTCCTGGAATTATGAGATGACACGAGAGAACCTGCTGAGGAAAGAGGAGAAATCGTTCAGGGACTACCTGGATGACCTGCACTCCAGAAACCCACCTGGCTCTCTCAGCCACTTTGAGCACAATCTGGAGGTAAGGTACTTAATTGATGCATTCTAAAGGGGCAGCTGTGGCTCAGAAGGTAATGCGGTCATCTATTAACCCCAGGGTTGGTGGTTCGATCCCGGCTCCTCTGTCCACATGTCGAAGTGTCCTTGGGCAAGACACTGAACCCTGAAGTTGCCCCCCGGTGGAGGCCAGCATGGCAGCTGTGTCGCCATCGGTGTGTAAATGTGTGTGTGAATGGGTGAGTTAGACTACTGTTAGAGCTTAGATTACTGTTAGAGCGCTTTGGGAACCGTTTCAATGGTTGAAAGGTGCTATATAAGTAAAAGTCCATTTACCATCAATTTAAAGGGCTTTGTGACCAGAACCTCTTTTTCTTTTCTATTTTAATTTTGTTTTGAAATCGAACAATTAGGTGAGCAGATATGGGCCATAACAATGCCGGGGTGAATGACACCACTTCATTTTTTGTTTACAAGATTCAGTGCTCTAGTTTAGATAATTTGACAGTCTTTATCCTAGCAATGAATCCAGCAAGTCAAAAAGTGAAGCAGGATTAGTGCATTTATTAACATTCTTCGCTGTACACATTTGCTTTTGATCCTTTCTCCACTTAGTATTAATTGTCGTCCTCAGCTAAGAGCAGTAGGTTTAGCATGCAGCCATTGAATAATTTTTGTTATATGAGAAAGTTTTAAAAGCTCAAGACTGCCAGCACCTTTCCAGTGCAAAACGAGTATTAATGATTCCTGCTGAACCCTTTGACAACAAATAACAGCATGAAGTAATGCTGCTTGTTAATGACTTGCCTGTAAAATGATCATTATGCAGCAGACTTGCTTTGCCATTTTGATCTTAAAGACATAACTGTTGAGGCTCCTATCTAGTGCATAACTCCAGGATTTTCCATGAACTAAATATTTAATTGGATCATGTAGGGAAGTAAACATTTTATGACATGTCTGTATTTTCCACTGGGGACAAAGCACCATCATATCCTTTATACTGTGATATTGCTCGGTTTTGCTCAGGCTGTGAAAGTGCTTTTCAAAATCAAAAACCCTGCAGATAATTTAGTTTCAAAGCGTGGGCTGAGCTCAAGATGAATGTCACAGCTGGTGGTGTGATAAGTGACTTTCAGTAATCTAGAGATTATGGCTTTTTAAGTGGAGCTGAGGATCTAAATGGAGGAAAAAACCACGTATATGAATAAGCTGCTTGTTTGAACAGATTGTTTTGCTTGTTGGACTGGATATTATTTTATAGTAAAATGGAGCAGTACATTAAACAGAATAATAGATATTATCTTAAAGTATCTTTAAAAATCCTAATCTTTTACCATTGTTTTAGAATAAGCTGTCATGCTGAATATAAACATAAAGTGTTTTGCTCCACCATACTCTACACTCCTGTTTTCTTTGTAAGACATGGAGACAGCTGTGGCGAGTGTTGGAGATGTCAGATGTCATCCTGCTCATCGTGGACATCAGGCACCCGGTAGGTGATCTTGTAAGCAAAAGGTGTATCTGCAGGATGGATCAGACCACTAGATGGAGACACAGTCAACATTCGTCTGCACATGTGACATGGTGTTAATTATTTATCAGTTTATTTACGTGACACATTTTCAAATGTTCTAAAATAATTGTCCACATTATAAGGGACATTATTAGTAGTAGTACTAATAATTAGCAAAATTGACAATATGCATTGTTTTAAAGACTGATAATGATCATAGAAGTACATTTGGAGGCAAAGAAAATATCAAATCAAATCAAATCAAATTTTATTTATATAGCGCTATATCATAACAAAGTTATCTCATAGCACTTGTAAATATAGAGCAAGTCCAAGCAAACTCTATATCTACAGACCCAAC
>JAVQJF010115823.1:0-15080 GCA_036023855.1 Gadopsis marmoratus
TCTATTGAGACCTGCTGTCTGTGCCACCGCGGCGCGCAGAGTACACACACACACACACACACACACACACACACACACACACACACACACACACACACACACACACACACACACACACACACAGCTGACACCGTCTGAGTCAGTGGCCTGTGTTTATTTATAGCTGTTCATACAGCTAAGATGCAGAACTGCTGTTCTGAGGGCAGTGACCGGTTAATAACGGAGCACTAGTAGGTAATACAGATGAAATGGCAAAGATTGTAATGGTGTTTTTAAATGTATCTTTTTTTCTTTTTTTTTTTTTGCTAATGCTGCGAACGGCTTAATAACGCCTTTTCTATTCTCTCCCTCTCTGTCTCGTGTCTCTGTGTTTCAGGATCCTCAACCTAACCCTGCTGCAGGAAGGTTATTCATTTTGGCAACAGGCACTCAGCCAGAGTCTCCTCGCTGCACCGGTCACTGCTGCCTTGGAGGTTTTTGCAACGCTCGGAAAAGCAACTCTGTGCCGGAAAAAAGAATCGCCCGCACCTCTGAAGCAGCGATGCAGCTTGAAATTCAAGTAGCACTCAACTTTATTATTTCCTATTTATACAACAAACTCCCTCGACGACGTGTGAATATCTTCGGCGAGGAGCTCGAGAGGCAGCTGAAGAGAAAATATGAAGGCCACTGGTATCCGGATAAGCCATACAAAGGTTCAGGATTCAGGTGCATCCATGTAGGGGAGAAGGTGGACCCCGTGGTGGAGCAGGCAGCCAAAGAGAGCGGGCTGGACATCGAAGACGTCCGGAATAATCTCCCTCAGGACCTTAGCGTGTGGATCGACCCGTTTGAGGTTTCCTACCAGATTGGGGAGAAGGGACCGGTTAAGGTGCTGTATGTGGATGATAACAATGAGAATGGTTCAGAGCTGGACAAGGAGATCAAGAACAGCTTTAACCCCGAGGCCCAGGTCTTCATGCCAATCAGCGACCCTGTCGGGGCTTCCTCAGAGTCCAGCTCCCCGTCCCCTCCTTTCGGGCAGTCTGCTGCCGTGAGCCCCTCGTTCATGCCACGCTCCACCCAGCCCTTAACCTTCACCACTGCCACCTTTGCCGCCACAAAATTCGGCTCCACTAAGATGAAGAGCAGTGGCCGCGGCAACAATGCTAACAGCAGCAGCAGTAGCAGCAAGGTGGCCCGCACGTCCCCTACCAATAACCTGGGTCTGAATGTCAACACCCTGCTGAAGCAGAAAGCCATCTCCACCTCCATGCACTCGCTGTACGGGCTGGGCCTGGGTCAGCAGCAGCAGAAGGCCTCTGCTCTCTCCCCTAATGCCAAGGAGTTTGTGTTCCCCAGCCTCCAGGGCCAGGCCAGCCCTGGAGCCGTGTTCCCCGGGGAGGGCTCCCTGGGTCTCGGCCCCCTGCAGTACAACAATGCCTTTGACATGTTTGCGGCCTACGGAAGCCTCAACGACAAGTCCCTTATGGATGGCCTCAACTTCAGTCTGAGCAACATGCAGTATTCTAACCAGCAATTCCAGCCGGTCATGGCTAACTAAACTCATCATCAAGATGTTATTTATGAATGATGGTGGCTCAAAGAGAAGGAAAAACAAAATGCACACTGGACTTTCATGGATATATAGTGTCTAGTCAAGTAAGCGCATGTGCCCAAGGGTGTTTTTACTGTGGCCCCTTGAGTTTGTTTCTACTAAAAGCTTGTTGTACAAACACATCCAAGCTTGGTTACTTCAATTCAACATGCATCATTGTTTTTCTTTCCTTTTTGCCAACCAAGCACAATTTTTTACCATGTTGAGAAAATTCTCCAAAAACTTAAAAAATACAAAAAAAACATACAAGCTTCAAGTTTTGGCCTCTTACAGTATTTTACAGGTGGTAAGACGAGGCTGATTTTTATGAATTGGCACTACTAAGTGGGCATACTTGGTCTTTTTCTAATTGTATAATTTAATTTAGTACAGAGTTTGTAAGATATCAGAGTATATATTGTTTCTATGACATGGTGTTGCATTTGTATCTTTTTACTACTCCAGTGATCTGTGATGGCTGCAGCAGCTTTTCCTTTTTTTTCTTTTTTTTAAAAGATAATTGTTAAAGAAATCCATCATTTAAAAAAAAAATACATCAAATATTCTAAAGATTGTGTACAGAGTATTCCTTATTGGTGGACTTCAAGTGTAGGAATATTTGCTTTTTCTGAAAGATGAATTGTATTTTCTGTTAAGAGGTTAAAAAGATTTTGCTATACTATGGACAAAATGTAATCGTATGAATATTAATTTTGTACCTACATTGTGCAATACTTGATAAAAAATACGGTATAACAAAGTATTTTGAGTCAGTGTCTTACATGTCAAGAGGGACTGAAATAGTTTATATTGTTAAGTTTGTATTAAATGCTTAAAAATGATATGCTTGTCTTTATTTTTTTTAATTTCATATTTGCACCCTGGTCTTTTTAATAAACTACAGTTGAACATGATCTGTGGAAAGTGGAATTATTTATTGCTCGTTCAGTCACAAAGGTGATTTGGATTTTCTAATTAACGAGTAGAAGCCTTTGCCGTTGGGCAGACCTCTACGTGAGCAGGTAATAGTATTGATAGTCTCATGCTGGGAGTTGCTCCGCTGTGTCATGAGAGCAAAGTGAGGTTAAAAATGGACACTTGACTGCAATCTGTCTGTAAACTTTGGCTCTGATCTAAGCTGGGGAGGTGGTGATGATCTGATGCATTTTAGTAGTATGAACCGTCGCATTTAATTTAAAGTGTCGTCCAGCCCGTCTCGTTTGTGGGCGCGTCTGTGTCACTGTTCCCAGCGTACATGTTTACAAGCTTAAAAGCATCAGTTATGCTGACGGGGTGCAGTAATCCCACTGGCTGGCTGTTTCATGGGCTTGGATGTCACGTAAAGAACAAGCCAAACGTTCAAGGTTTAGAGTTCCAACATCTTAACTCGCCAAAGACATAATCACATTTGTAATTCTGTGTGACTCAAAAGGTCTGAGGCGGGAAAACCGCTGGTGTGTTTTTATGCTTTAATGAGTCCTCCTCCCTTTGTGTCAAAGACTAGCTGTGCACACAAGTGTCATTATGGCTGAGCCCACTTAGCTACCTAAACACACCTAAATCCTGTTTCAGATGCTCGTATATGACTAAATTATATGAGGGTTTATTTTAAGTGCCACTTTATAGCACTGCTATATAATTATTGTCATTCTGTGCATTGTGTAACGCTGCTTTGGTTTATGTGAAAACACCTACTTGGAGCAGTAGTGTTACATTTCTGCAGTGAGTCTTTACACTTTAGTAACAATGCAACAATACAATTATAAAAATACTCCGTTAAGTATCATGCTTTGGTACACATACAGAGTTATATCAGGTTAATGCTGATGCCTGTCTCTTTTACTGTTGTAGCTGGTCGAGATGGAGCTAGTTTGAACTTTTTATACAGTTAGGGGGTTTAGTCCAGTGGTTCCCAACCTAGAGTGTGAAATATTGGATGATTTGGGCCCAAAACTGCTATTTAAATGGAACCATCGGAGAGGTTTATAGTGGAGAATGGAAAACAACTCACAGACATCTGAACTGCAACAGTTCTTGTTTTGTAAGAGCTCACAAGGTTAAACCACTGGTTTAATCCTTAAAAGTGCATTGCATTTTATGAGCGTATCATATATGCTCTCTCTCCTCTCTCTCTCTCCTTCTGTTGCTTTCTGCAGGTATATCTGCCTCCGGACCTGCAGAGTCTGGGTCTGTGGTTGCAGCCACCTGCTGCCCCCATGTTCCTGCTCAACAGCCGCTGCTGTTATTGTTATTGTTATTCTTATTCTTATGTTGCTACTAGTGTTATATTAATATTAACATCAGTGCCATTACTACAACTACTGCTCTACAACTGTGCTGTGCTGCTGTGTGTTCTCTTTTCTCCTGCCCTCACTCCACCCTGCCTATTTCCCTCTCTCCCTTTTTTCAATGTGCATATATACAATATCTGCAGTCATGGCTGCCCATAAGGCCTTGGTAGTATGTGACGCGGCCTATAGAAAGCTAAGACTCTGGATATGTCCCAGAAGTACACATCTGTATCTGAATTCTGTTTGCGGTGATCAAATCTAAATCTCAGTTTAGATTGGTGCGGCAAATACATCGCTCTGAATCCCCGGCATGTCTCTGGTGCTTGGGGGGGATGTGCTCGCAGAGGATTACAGGGAAAGTCGATTTTAGCGAGTTGCGATTCCACTCTTGTAAAACACAGTAACATTTTAAACATTCCTGGTTGATGCTGTGAGTAATGTTAATGCCTTTGTGCATAGGGATACCTGTCTCTGCTTTCACAGCTGGTCTCTTGTCTGATAACACACCCTCTGTGGTTGATTGCCAACAGCTTAGAACTGTGCAGATTTCATTTGGATGTGTTAAAGTCAGTGTACTGTCAGTATACTATGGTGGCCAGTAAATATTCTAAATTGCATATCCAGTCAGCGGCTATTTCTGGAGCTCTTAACTATCCAAACCATTTCCCCATTGTGTGCACTGCTGTAATTAACTGGGTCGGCCTGTACCAGAGAAACTATTTTAGTCCTCATCCTAAATTGTCACTTCTCAATAGGTATTGAGGTCTTTCAAGCCTTGCAGCCCGAGTAGAAAATTATATTCAAAACACACACACACACACACACACACACACAGTGCCACATGACCACCTCAGCTCTCTGGGATAAACAGGCCCACAGATGGTCTGGTGTCACACCAGCTGGGAGTCTCCCAGTGTGTGGGGTGTTGCCTTGCTGTGACTCCATCTTGTCTGTTCCAGAGTGTGCTCTCCCCCTGCTTCAGAGAGACACATTCCTGACATGAGCTTCACATATTACACGCCGTTCCTGATCATGCTGCGTCTCCCACACGCCCGCCAGTGCTGTGCGCTCTACATGCAGGACTTGTGTTTGCTCTGAAGGCTGTTGCTAAGCCAAACGACTTTTGGATTTTATAAATACCTAATTGTTAAATTTAGTCAGTGTTGAAATTTAAATCAGTAGGTTGACAGTGTTGGAAAATGTGCTTTTTCGCGTTCTTTCCGCAAGTTAGACGAGAAGAAGTGTACGGCAAGCAGCCAGCAGCCGGTCAGCTTAGCTTAGCATAAAGACTGGGAACAGGGGGAAACAGCTAGCCTGGCTCTCTCTAGATGACAAAATCCACCTACAAACACCTTTAAAGCTGGCAAAGAAAGACAGTGATAGCTTGATTGCTTACTGTCTAGTAATAGCAGTGATTGCTTAGTTGCTTTTTTGCCAAGAAATGGATGAGAAGATCCCACTCATGTCTGTTCAGAAGCTGGAGTCAGCAGCCGGTCAGCAGAGCTTAGCATAAAGACTGGGGAAAGAGCTAGCCTGGCTCTGCCCAGTGGTAACAATATCTGCCTACCATTACCTCTAAAGCTTGCTAATTAACATATTATATATCTCAGTGTGTACACGACAAGTTGTGCTGGGGTTACTGCATGTGCAACACAGTGACTTCCTGGAATCTCTGCTTGTTTCCTGGCAACTTCTCACGGCCAAGAAATTGGACAAAGTCAGGCTAGCTGTTCCCCCCCTGTTTCCAGTCTTTATCTAAGCTAAGCTAAGCTAACCGGCTGCTTGCTATTGTGTACTGACATGAGAGTGGTGTCATCCTTCTCTAACTCAGCAAGAATGTGCAAATTGTATTTCCCCAAATTAACTATTCCTTTATGTATTTTTTTGTGATTAAATTTCACAATTAGGTATCGCTTATGAAATTCAAATCCTTATGGCCTTTCTTTGCTTCCATACATTTCCCAGAAAGCTTTTTCATCTAGTATGAAGTCTGATCTTTTTAGAACAGAGGAGAACAACATGCTAATGCTCATTTCAGTTTTAAACAATTACTGAAGCAAGCTATGGGAAGAATGCAGCTGAATTACGTCGTTCTTCCACTTGTTCACACAAACACATATTTTAAATCTCAATTTGAAGATCCAAATAGCTGATGCGCTTTAAACACTGTGTTTACAAGGCAATGGGCAAGACAGAGTGAGTCATCCTAAAGTGCAGATGAAACATTTCAACTGTGTTTTAACACAGTGCTGCATATCACAAGGCTCCCAGCAAGGACAGATGGGTGCAAGTATTTCAGCACAACGCCAGGGAACAGAGAGAGGGACCGGGAGGGAAATCCAGCATGTTTTGGATTGTAGTCGATACCAGATAGAGATGAGAGATAGATATGCATCATGTAATTTAGTGTAAAATCATAAAGGAAATTACTGCCATAGATTCTTGGTTGGTGCTGGTAAGTTTTGACTTTGACCTTAACACTCCCAAGATCTATATTAAGCCCGTGATCAGAGCCGTTGCCTTCACGAACATTAGTAAGTGAGGTTAGCACCTGTTCCTGGTTTTTGAGTTTGGTATGTACAGTATGGCAGTGACATTTCAGGGGCTCGTGGGTCAGAGATACCGCCACACGAGCGGGAAGCACATCTGCAATTCAAAGAACAAGTCAACATTTCCACTTGATTGAAAGAAAGAAAAGAGACCAGAGAGAAGGGTAGATAAAGGGGATATAAAAAGCCCCATCCAGTCTGTGTTATTGGATGATAAACCCAGAGCTGAGACTTTAATGAATACAGGCTGTGCTGTGTTTGGCCAGGACAGAACCTCAGTCAGTTGCTGCTTTCAAGAGCTGCCAAGTCATTTTAGTGGGGATCATCCTTTCGACCCTATTCTTATTCCAAGCCAGACAATCATTCATCCTAAAAGTGCCGCATCTCAGCAATATGGAGTCATAACTCATATTTCATTGTGGTTCTATAAGATAAGAAAGCTACGGCACTTTCTCTCTCCTTCCCTGCCTCAGCGTCTCTGTTTGTTTTGGTTTGAAGGCGCAGTTGAAGGTTACAGTACCGAAAGGGTGTTGCACACTTCAATAGGTTTAAAAATAGACCTTGCAGGGTTTCTGCGTCATCGTAGGAGAATCCTCGCCTCTCATGCTACCCATCCACCCTCCTCCTCCCACCAGCCAGCCATCTCTGACTTCACAGCAGGGACCACTTGTATGCTAATACGGCATGGAACAAATCTTTGCCCTCGCACCTGCATCATAACCTGCGCTGACGTAACGCCTGCAGAGGAATGAATACCCTTTTGAGGAACCTGGGTGGGTCCTGCTCTAGAGTTATGTAGAGCACGCTGCCCTCTCAAGTCAGGCATGAAGAGAAGCTGGAAAAGCAGGCAGGCCTGCAGGAAGAAAAGTGTGAAAACAACAGAAACAAAGGATGAGATACACAGACGTTTTTCCTATTACATAATCGGCAAAACATGTAGCCATGACAACACAGTTCCTTCACCTTTTTGTCCTGATAATGGCTTTCTGAAGCAGAAAGGAGTGCACTAGCTGTTGAATTAGGTCCGGGCAGTTCACCACAGGCAAGTAAATGCACTGAAAATGTCTTGAGAAATGAGAAAACACATCAGGGTCACTCAGGTATTCGCTCCTGTACAGATAATCGGTTTGGGAATGACAGCTTCAGGAGTTTCCACAGATCTCTGTACTGCAGCTGTGAGCTATCAGAGTTTCTTTTTACTCCATTGTTTCTATTAATCTGGAAAAAAGGGGGGATTTGATGTGCCTGTCAGGCGTTATTTAACAATATCTATACAATAGTCTGATATAAAATACTGATATGCAAATGAGGCGCAAAAGGAAATTATGTAATTGTCTCTTATTGTTTTTGTTTTATTTAACTTTACTTTTTGGGTTTAGCTGTTTTCAGTGAAAAGGCTAGAGAAAGTTAGCAGTATCACTAGCTGAGCCAAATATTTTCCTCAGGAGTTGGTGGAGACCAAAACAGAGCTAAAAGGACAATGAATATTGGACTTACATTCATCATGTGGTTTAGAATCACAACTCCAGATGAATGCTAATGTTGCTTTGTGTCGGCTGGATGTGTAAATAGGCAACCAGGACAACCAGGCATATAGGCGTCGATGCAGATGGGGTTTTTGTGTAATACATCTCTCTCTCAAACTGCTCTGGTATCTCTCCCTCTCTATTCCCGACTCATCCAAACCCCGTCCTCCTCTCCTGAGCCTGGGAAGTTTCTCCTGTATTTGATGTTCCCCGTCTGTGTAATTTAATCTCACTGATTCCCTGCAGCTCTCGCCGACCATAAACCTCCGCTCTAATAATAGGAAGCCCAGGCACAGTCTCTCTAATCTCTGCCTCAGTGTGTGGATGTTTGTGCGTAACTGGTCTTGCCTCTGCTCCACAGAGATAAGGCTGCATTTGTTTTGGCCACTCCGAGAACAGGCTAACTTTCACTCACAAATTGCAATAGTGATACAGAATCAGGGAAGAAGGACGATGGTCGGGGTGGTTGATATAAAGAAGACCAGAGCTTTAAACCATTAATGTTTAGTGCAGCTTTGCTGTTGCTGTCTATTAAGTGCCCTTAATAGACACATGGTACCAGAATTAAAGGGTAACCAGAAACAGAAATCTCACTCAAGTAGAAGTCTCGCTCTGAAATCCCACGAGAGGTTGAGTCGTTGCAGGAAGACAATGGTGTTCCTGGTTAAACAAAATGGTTCTACCTCCGTAGGGATCCTTTCCACAATGTTGTCAGCCACTTCGGAGAACAATCCGAGCCTGTCAGTGGCAAAAACAAGCACTTGTAGTGGACGTACTTTGACGCAGTTTCATTCAAGGATTACGTTGCAGCCATTGCAGCATGTTTCGAGGCTGCCCACTGTGGCAATCTACTGGACCAGTTCCAAAGTTTTTGTACCTACTAGTCATTTACACCCTAAAATAGCCTCTGTAAAAATAGGGCCCAGGTTTAAAAATACCGGAATTACCCTTGAAGTGCAGCATTAAGACCTGAGAGAGGAATTTAACTGATTAAACTCAAATGTGTTTGGCTCAGCCTACTCTCCAGACACTCAGCTGTGGCCTATTTGGGTAAAATCAAAACATGTCTTCCAAATGAGGTTCCCTCATGCTCTATTTTTTTTTCTTCTTCGTAGAATTGAACGAGGAGGCTGAGGCCATGTTTTTATATCTCTGCAGATTAATAAACAGCATTCATGGGGAGCTTTAGAGCAGAATTTCATTAGACATGCCATCAGAATTTGATGAAAGCATCCTCACATTCAGATTTTGGGAGGTCTGACTTCCTGTTCTCCTAATTGACTGTTTGCTAAACCCCTACCCCGAATAGTGATTGTCTGCCTGTCACGCTTTAGGTCCACATGCTGAAGCAGTGTGTATTGGGCTCCGGAGCGTTATTTGATAGCTCAAGAGATTTGGTGGTCTTTCCCATCGCCTTTTGTCTGCTGTTAGTTAAGCTGCAAATGTTAGCTTACTAACTGCAGTAAGCATTACTTCCCAGGCCTAACAGCATGTGAGTATCATCTTTACTGGATTTGAGAACAACCCCTTATAGCAAGCATCCAGTGCTCATTTAGCATGTCTTCTACATGGATCATTAACTGGTGAGGATCCTGACTTTTTGGGGAAGGTAACTTTAGCCTGGATCTTTCAGCATTATATCATGTAAGTAGCCATCAAATGCATGTTTAAGGGTTCCTGTATTAAAACAAGCTGGAACCACGGTAAAGTCAATCGGAGACAACTCATGGAGTCAGTGCTAATTAGCTAGATGGCTACAGCTGATAAAATCTGCTAGTGGCAGTTATTTCAGGCAACAAATTGGACAGTTAAATCATGGTGGGGAATTAGCAGCAGCCACCTGCAAAATGCTGGTAACATATGAAAGTGGCTGGTTGATTTCAGACACAAAGTAATGATTTGCTAATGAGGTTTTGTTCAGATCTGTCCGAAATTAAGGACGCATTGTTTTAATAGTAATACTTTAAAAAAAAAAGAACTAAGGATATCAAGTGGTAGTGTAAACTCCATACAATGCAGTACTAGAACGGAAAGCTTTGCAGGCGTATCAACAGAATCTAAAGGGCGGCAAGGTTGAGCGAGCGGTCAGAGATCACGTCTTGTATGTGTTGAATGAAAGGGGCGGAGGAATGTCAGTATTATGTGGAAAGGAATGATGGAAGGAAAACACCCCAAGATGACTCACCACTGGAGAATTCCTCTGTCCGATAGACAGAGGCCAGTTAAAGCCGTGGTCACTTAGTTGCTCTGAGAAATCTCTCTTCCTGTGCTTCTCCTGTACCTCCTTATGGCTTTAATGGCTGAATAAGAGGTGATTAGGAGGACAGATATGCTGATAACAGATGTGAAATCTTCTAAACATAATCAGTGTTTGCTCTTGGAGTAGAGCAGGTGAGGTTGCTTGAGTGTTTTGCAGAGGCAGTAAATCATGAATGTAAAGACTGTACCAAAATGCTCTTTGTTGGCCCAAGCTCCACCACCCCACTGCCATGTTTCATTTATGGCTCGCGTCAAAATAGATGCGGCGGCGTTGGCTCCTGCCTCTGTCGTAATTCTGTCAGAAAAGACAGGCGGGAGGAATCGGCTCTGCACTTTAAGCAGAACCTCTCCCACGGTTTAAATGTTTCACTAGCCGAGAGAGTAAATGGCATCCTGATGCGCTACACGATATTCGGTGAAAGGTCAAGGTGGAGTGGAAAAGATTCACATCTGTGCCGACTCCTCAGGAGCAAGTGCTGATGGGAAATCTGTCGACAGGAGTAACATCAGCCTCAGATCATTGCCCTGTGGGTTGATAAGGCTTTCATTCCACTACTCCAACTCCAAGTCTTTCTGCTAGATTGATCCATTGGATGTTTTCTTAGACCCCGAAGACGTAGAGAGAAACCCTGCTATTTTAGCTTTGTAATGTGATTTCACGTGTTTAACAGTTGTTGACACATTCAATACGTCATCATGTTGCTGAGAATTGACTGCGTCCGAGCTTTTAAATCCCCACAAAGGAGTTTCAGTGTATTATACTTTAGTCTATCTTATCTGAGAAGGACAGAAACATCCAGGAACTGAGATTCAAAGGATGTACCCTCCATCTTATCCTTTGTTGGCCTGACAATGACGTGAACTCCTTGACTCTCGGTGCACAGGTTGCAGTTACAGACTACTTTGTGCTCCCGCATTCTTCTGAGTCCTGGCAGGTGGTTGTTTGACGGACTCAAAGGGTGACACACATTCAAGTCCAACACTCACTTCTCCTCCCTCGTGGTTCAGATTAGAACTTTTCAGCAGCTTGACTGGCGCTGGGAACCACGAGGGACGTTATTATACAGGAGTGAGATAAGATGACAGAAGTGCCACTGTTCAGAAATGCTCAACAAATGTGGCTGTGTGCTTATTTATAGGCTAATTCCAGTTTATCACAACCTGGATCTTATTTCCATGATGATCGGTAAGTATAACATTGTGCAATTACCTTGCTGGGTACAGTGTTACTATCAACAGGAAGGATGGCCGAACCTACACAAGCAAGAACCAGGTTGTTATAAACAAGAATTGTCCTTCCAGGTTTCATGACCTGGAAAGCATGGAGTCCTTCTGCATTTCCTTTACGGAAAATGATAACAAAACCACAATCCTCGTGCATCTCTTACCCTCTGTCCTGTATGGATGGATGTGCTCAAGGCAAAATTCATAAAACCTGTGATGCAAGTGGATTTGGTCATGCCTAATGAGTGTGTAGTCAGTGCTTACTAGTTTACAAGCGCGGCTAACACCCATGTCAGTTGTTTACATCTGTGAAAAGGCCAGCTCTGTGCCACAAACGTACACAGTGATACTTTGAAATTGCATAACCACTTTAAATCAACTTTCATGCGGCAGCAGAATTTCAAAATAGCTCGCATTAGACATGCAGCCGAGCTGTGAGCATAGTAGCACTGTAAAATTCACTTTTTCAAAGCCTGTGAGTGTGTGTGTGTGTGTGTGTGTGTGTGTGTGTGTGTGTGTATTAGAACCAAACGGTTTCTCTGCATTAAGATTCTCATTACAGGATCAGTTCTTTCATCCTTGGGTTCAAAGAGCCGCCCTGGCCGACGGCAGTGGGCGAGCAGATACATACTACCATTTGATGGAGGGAGGAATATCTGAGGTGAGGAGAGAGAGGGGAACCCTGTGGAGGAGACAAGAGGGGGTGAAAGTGGGAGGCGAAAAGGGGGGCAGAGAAAGGTGGAGCATTGGTCGAGGACTCATTTCTGGATTATGTAACCGTAGTGGTAGGGATGAGCCCCCGAATCTGCATTCACGCATACTGTACGCTCCCTTGCATATTGCTAAGTCATCAGCCGGTAAAGAACAGAGCCGTGTGCCAGACGCCAGCTGAGAGGCATTTGAAATACAACACAGTATGACTCTCTTGTTCTTTCGGTGGTGGCGGCACTCAGGCAGCCCTCCCTCTCCCTCACCTGTGGGCTTTTCATCAGCAGCTTGGTGAGATCACGTTGCATATCAAGTGTTTTCATCAAATTGGTGTTCCTTTCTCTCCTGCTCCCCGTGTGCTGGCCTCTTCGCAGGGCCAGAGACATATTTTCTCTTTTTAATAGCCCACAGTTCCTGCTATAGCAAATCAATAGAGTTACATTCTGCTGGCGTGGCCGTCAACTGTCTGACCATGTAATGGAGTGGATGGGATTTCAGCTCTACATCAGCCTGAGACATGAGAGCATGTTGAGATAAGACGTGGCTACTGACTGGGACTCTGGGATGTCTTTGTCCGACTCCTTTGTGATCAGAGGATACAGAGTGATGACGAAGGGGTTGAGGTCTGTGTCAGGAGGTGTCACCTTCCATCTTTCCATATACTGACCTTCTGAGCTGTTCAGCTTGGCTTGGCCGTACGTGTGTGTGTGTGTGTGTGTGTGTGTGTGTGTGTGTGTGTGTGTGTGTGTGTGCGTGTGTGTGTTGTGAGCCAATGAATCATTTGCAGTGATGGCTGCTAAGATGCCTTTGAGCTACCGAGAGCAGGAAGAGAAGGTCAATCCTCTCATGTCAACTGTAGGTTTTCAGTCAAACTCCTGTTCTTACAGAGAGATAAAACCAACGGTGTGGATGTCAAATTTCCGTCATTTAATATTAAAAGTCAGCTTCCTTAAATGGTATTCCTGGATTGCCAGGGTGTTTCTATTTCTGTTTATTGCACTAGGTGTCAGTGGGGCTAGCTTGCACTACCAGAGATCACATGCTACTCAACATGCTCCATGCTATCTTTCTCCGTAATGAATTAAAACAAGAAAAATAGTTCGATATTGCTAATCGGTGCATATTATATATATTGCACACCTACATGTCTGTACGGTTCAATACATATAAACAGACAGATGACAAAATAAAATGATTGAGAAACAAAAAGAAAGCAGATCTCCAGTACAGGTCACAAGAGGTGGCGTTCACAGTTACCAGATCTCAACCCGGATGAACACCTGTAGGAGATTTTGGAGCGTCCTGTTTGATAGCGCACTCCAACACCATCATCAGAACACCACCTGAGGAAATTTATTTTAAGAGAATGATGTTTATCTTTCCAGTAGAGCTCAGAGCCTTTGTTTTTGTTCTTTTAATTTGTAAGCCATGTGCATCTTGATGAGGTTTATACCCAGCAAAAAGACAGTCACTACATGTTTGAAACAATAATACTACTATTGTGTTGTGTCCTTTAGTAATTAGAGTGTAGGAAATCCATATTTATTTGTCACAGGTGGCAAAAAGATCTCTGCTCTGGAGAGAGGTGTCGGCCTCTTTTCTTTTCCTCATAGCTGCAGTGTTTATTTTCACAGGTTGTCATCTCTGTCAGGACCTGATCAACCTGCTGAGTTTCTGAGCAGGAAGTGTTTGATTATTATTGTCCGTTTGCTGCAGGTGTTTTGGGAATCGCCTCAGCTGCATCAGCTTTTCAAAGAGGAAATGGCTGAAAGTGTGCTACATCTATTTCCTCTACGTTATCGAGGTTCAATATCGTACACACTGTACGCACTTGCAAACATGAGAATTTATAACACGCGGCACACACACACACACACGCCATTTATGATGATTAACTATTGTATTTACCTCTGTGTGTGTGTGTTTTTATCTGCTGGTCTCAGCAAAGTGATTGTGTTAAATATTGATGCAATGCTCTTCACGCCTTTATGGAGTGTAAAATTAACGAGCTGTCGGCTGTGCGGATGAGATTAAATGTTATATGTGCGTGTGTGTGTGTGTAAGAGTGCACTTGATTCATTGGTGGTGGGCGTTTGAAGAGCTGCTGCTCTGCATGTTAAAATGATGCCACAGACTGGGAGGGTCAGCACGCACAGAGCTCAGGAAAAGGACACCACAGCTGGGAGTCGAAGCTGGATTACCGTCTCGCTGGCCGACAAAACCACTCCAAGGCACGACCCCCCACCCTCCACCTAGATCTTTACCAGAGCTTTCAGCTGCATCTGATGGCCTTCATCGGGAGATGGAGTTTGCACTGTTGCATACAGTGTAATATAATATTGTCAATCATTCACATCTGCGTGTAAACCTGGTGTATGGCTATTGAAATTGATAAAATGCCGAGATGTACTGTAACGTTTACAGTAACAAATGCACTGAAATTACAATCTCAAGATTGACATGAAATCAAACCCCATTTTTTCAGTTTCAGTAGCCACTCAAATATGCTCACATTCTGTAGTTACCTTCCTTTATAACAGTTGTCATTCAGTTTTAGCTCACTGATCTCCGCCCCACTCTCCTACTGCTGCTCGGAGAGCTTTTATTGGGAATCAGTAACAGGAAACGCAGCAAGATGCAACCAAGCCTGAAGTCCTGATGGTTATGACCTCAACCAACACTCAAAATCTTCTTTCATCCACTTACGACTACATTATGGTGTTGTTACGGCCGGCCTAGGGGAACCAGCACATAACACTCAAAGGTTTTCCTAAAATCCCAATGACGACCCAAATCACACCAGATGGGTATATAACAAATGGGTTTTCATTCCCAACCAGCCAATGACATCGGGGTGAGTATAGCCAAAACAATAAACAAAACAAGCTACAAACAAAAGGACATCTAACTAACCTGGGTAACCAAAGACCAACGAAAACACAGGTAT